>CM045884.1:12738944-12838944 GCA_025169545.1 Anguilla japonica
CACGCAGTTTACACAAATCACGCTGAAGTCAATGAATGCTGTCAATGCACACTCAATTAATTTCGCTCACGCCAAACACTTGCGTGCGCTTTTCAGACTTGTCCATTTTAGGTCTATCATTAGACATACTGGAATGGCTATGAATAAAACACATCCCATTAGCGTTCGGTTTTGTTTCTTGAAAAATACTGCGATGTCACGACGTAGTTGACACAAATCGTGTTACCGTATTAGCTATTCAGTCTGTGAGTACCTAGACCTTAATATACAGCTTAATATAGGCCTGCGCTTTTTCTGACCTTAAACCAGTGATATGATGTAATGTGATGTGTGGAGGAAGACATGGTCATTTCCCCTCTTATGTAGGCGCAGTGGATATGGCTATATAAGGATTTTGTCATGAGTGACAAAATGATTGTTCGCTAATTATATGCCATCATCAGCCCATGATGATGATGCTCGAATAAATTAACATGTTGTCTTCAGGAAATTCCCAAGGTAAATTTTGAACTTTTTATTTGGCATGCAATATTTCAGAATGATACTTGCTATAATATCAACAACGAGAAACGTCTGATAACGACAAGGATGAACTGTCAATCGTTATAAATCAGATGATGGAATCAAAACTCTGCGCAAACATGTGCTAATATAATATAAATAGGCTTCTTAATGACTAAAATCACACCAAATAGATCATACCGCTTGGTGAACATTCAATTTAATTTCAAGTTTTGAATACCAACTTGTATACTTCTGACTGAAAGCTACATCATTTTTGTAACTACATCCTCCTCTGGCCTTCTCAAACCACATTCCATAAATGTTCCTCTGCAAATGAGGTTTTCAACGTCTCCATGTATTCCTGAAAGCCACACTGTTTAGTAGTCTACATTGATCAGTATTCCCTTGTTCTAAATCCGGGGTGTCCAGTCTTACTCGAAAAGGGCCGGTGTGGATGCAGGCTTTTGTTATAGCCCAGCACTAACACACATAATTCTACTTATCAAGGTCCTGATCGAAGATCATGATTAGTTAATTAGTTGAACCAGGCATCGTAGTGCTGGTCTAAAACAAAAACCCGCATCTACACTGGCCCTTTTCAGATACCCTTGTTCTAAATGTAACAGAGGGCTGGCTGTGTCACACTGTAGACGACACACATTTACTCTTGGTGTGGTGCCCTTTAGCGCCTTAAGGTGATTGCCAGCGTTAGGCCTAAAGTTCAAAACAAAATTGGCATGCGCAGATATAGACATTGGAGTAAATTGAAAAAATAAGAGCATGTTATTTAAAATGGACAGTAGGTACGTCTTTACGTAAGGCTGAATATGGTGGACCTTTTCTACCAGTTATATTGGGGTAGCTGAGTCATCAAAACCATTCAACGTGAACCAGTTGGACTGCAATTGGAAGAAATGATGAATAAGCTCTTGTCCATCTATTCACTTTTATTTCTCAAAAGTTGCTTTTCTTTGTAAGTGTTTTTCTGTTGTGGGCTTGATCCTACGTAAGCATCTTTGTCAGCGAAGCCTCTTTTCACATTATCTGAAATTGTCTTTCCTAAATTCCAGTACTGGTACTGCAAGAGTTTCACATCAAGTCAATACAATACCCCCAAACATGATTCATACTGTAACAAAGGGAGACGGGGTAGATGCAAATGAGTTGCAGCAGCTTTTTTTAAAAAAATTTTATGCATAACTGCCAGAATATTGCTTCCTTTAAAATTATGCAAAAAGATGATCCTAAATGCATAATTGGTTGGGAAAAAAATCAGAAATAAAATCAGATAATCAAATAAATAAATAAAAGAAGCCGGGTCATATTGCTGATTTCCCACCATAGTAAGCGCTGTAGGAGTACAGCGTTGTTCTGCTTGTCATTTTTTAAATTTAGCGCTTTATTGAGGTTAAATGCAGCAGATTTTTTTATTGGAAAGGTTTAAGGTCACCTAGCTTGTGTGTGTGTGTGCCTGTGTGCGCATGTGTTTGTGTGTGTGTGTGCGTGCATGCACGCGTTTTGTGTGAGTTTAGAATGCCCGCCCACATCTGCTGTGTGACTGTTTCTTTGAGCCTCTATTTTTCCTAACTACAGCTATTAATACACAGTATCAGCCTTTGGTCCAGGCAGACAACAGACACTTGTTCCTGTCATCATTTTCACAATCACTTCAGTTCTTTCACAGTATGAATGCTACCTCTGTGCTCTGTGAGCTAACTGGAAACTTCTCTTTTATCAACACATTTAAGTTACATTAAAGACAGCATGTAATGAAAGGGAGAATATTAAAATCAATAGAATGGTTAAGGAAGTCTCTAGACTGAGTTGAAAAAAAGGACTGTGTAACTAAAATAACGAATGAGATCGAAGAGGACTGTGGCACAAGCTTTCACTTTCATCAAGTATGGAGCTGACTGACTTTTGTCTCCACCTAAGTTACGATCTGGTGCATCATTCCTCGGAGATGAAAAACATCATTATAACATAAAAACATTCTCTTGTCACCTGTATGACTACAGTGAAAAATATGGTGCTGCTCAGATGCCAACACAATGAGAATTCCTTCATGTCACTGCCTCCAGGTAATAACTATCATTCAGGTGCAATACACACCAATGATGTATACCTGTTTTAAAAATGTATGAATTATGATAATCTCCCTTGTCTGGTTGTTTTGACTATAGAAATTCTGTGCACCAGCTCACTAAAGCAGCTAAATACATATGTCTGGTGAGGCTACGCCAAGACTTCTGATTTATCCACCCGTCACTTTATAGCCTATATCTGGAAGCCAGAGATCAGAAGGTGCACCACTGCCTCCCGCCCCTTCACCTTTCTTTCTGAAACTCCCAACATGTATAGTTCCAGCCAGCACTTCCTGTGCTATTCTGGCACCTCAGTGTTTTTTCTGACACCTCCGCTAGCAGGGTTAATTCCCACAGAGATACTGTCATTGCCATTACTGCCATTATATGTCTTTTTGGCCTGTGCTAGCATCTCACATTAGAGGCTATGGTTGTACTATGGGTCTGTAAGACAGTAGTCACTGTGCCTTGCATTCAGAAAGATCCCGAATGTAAGGCACAGTGACTACTGTCTGTTTTTTTTTTTTTACAAAGATGTTCAGTATGTCCCCCTACCCCACTCCCTGCCATTGAATATGGTATATCTCAAACGATCCACAGGTTTTAGCTTCAAGTTAATGAGCCAGTATACACCTATGTAGGATTACCAACAGCTGCATTACCTTGTGCATGAGAGCTGTTGCAGTTGCAGCCACACCAGTCCTATGTGATGCAGGTTTAGTCATACCATTACCAAGGGGTGCACTGTACCAAATACCACGTGAACCAAAAGACACTAACGCGGCCTCTCTGGCGTAGGAAAGAATGAGCATCGTCTCCTTTCCGTTTCCACCCCGCACCTCTCCCCGCCTTTGGGTCGGCCGCGGCTCTCTCTCACTCCGCCGCCGCCGCCGCCGCCGCTGCCAGTCGACCCCGGCGGCTTGTAAAAGATTGCGCTCCCGGGCCTGCTGCGATAATGACCGCGCCCCGGCCGGCCGCTGCGGTAGCTCCGCAAATCACCCGGGCGCTCAATAGTGCGTTAGGGGAGACGGGACGCCGCATTAACATCTCTCAGGGCCATTTGTGAAAGGGGCTCCCGCGCCTGCCAGCCGCGGCAGCATTTTTTACCCGTAATAGCAGAAGTGTGAATAAATACGCCAGTGTTTATGTGACAGGCCGGTGACAGAGCTGCGCTGGCCATGTTGATTAGAGGGACGTGTCGGGCCCTGATAATGGGGATAGCCCTTTAAACATTGTCGCAGGGCCTGAACACCCATAATGAGGCAAAGGTAATGAACCTGCTCCCTTTACAAGCAATATTAATTGCAATCCTGTCTCACAAGACACCGGCGATAGATAATCTGACCAATCTTCAAGGCTATCAAATAATCATGAAATTTTCTTTTTAAAATGTAAATTGTCTTGCTTTATGAGCTATAACAAACGTTCTTGCTTTTCGGAATATTGATGTATAGTTGATCTATATTTTGAAGTATGACACAAATTAAAGCTTTTTATTGGGGTAGTATTTTGCACGTTAACAGCATGGTTTTTTGTAAAAGGCTGATTCATGAACTGAAGTATAACATTTCAATTGACTTCATAAACATTCAGAAGCATCTTTTAGTATGAAACAGTCCCATTTCGGTCAGTAAGTTAACAATGCAAAGTACACAACGCTCTCCATAAACAGATATAATGGCCATAAAATTTAATACACAAAAAAAATTATGAACAGTTGGGGGGGAGGGGGGGGGGAGATCTTGCAAATGACACCATAAATGAATCACACATTGGAATATTTCACATTTTCAGGAATTTTTGCATCCTCCTCCCCTGCGAATTAAATAAGGAAACTGTTTGAAATGCTCTTGTCTTTTGTTGAACGCCCACAGATGCAAAAATGTTTGCACGCTGTGCAGAAGCAGGCCCCTCTTGGCAGATGGGGCCTGCCCTGCCGAGTGGCCATTGGCCGCAGAGCAATGGCCGTCCCCGCTGAGGCCGCCGTCCCTTCTGTACGCCGCTCCCACGCGCCGACGGCCGCTGAATTCAGGAGCTTTTTGTCTGCGTGCGCTCGGTGTCACCCGGGGCCAAGCAGCTACTGCACATGACGATTAATCAAACGACCTTTTCTCATATTGCGCTCCCATTGTTTAGTTGTTTTTTGTTTAGTTTTTTTTTTTGTTTAGGCTTACTGGCACTAGGCAAAAACCGTTCGAAATTCCAGTGGATTTAGATCGTGGCAGGATTCTTTAGTACTTAGTACTCTAGTATGCCAGTCATATAGTCTAAGCCCTGTGTAAGATAAATGGTGAAATAGCTGGGTATTTTGAGGGGGATAAATTTTACTTTGTCAAAGGTGATGAATGACTAACAATGTTCATAAGTTGATAAACAATTGTGAGGAATATCTGTGCCATGGTTCACTAATTGGTCTTCAACGTGGCCCAAGATCACTTCCCACACACAGAGTTCACAAAGTTTTTAGAGGTTTAAAATTATTAAAATAATGAGGTCAAGCCGTCAATAGAACAACTGCCGAACGAGTGCACAATGAGAGATGTAATGGGAACGGAACGCGGGGCACAGACTTTCCAGGCCCTGGTCAGGCATAAGGCAACGCTGCATAAAGCCACCTGTCACAATCCACCCACGTAATTCAAATGAGGTTGTCACTGGGCAGTGACGGGACACTAACCTGCTCTTTTGGTGGCTCTAGGTCACATGACAACCAGTGGGAGATTCCATGCAACTGGTATTGATTCTTTCTTGAGTGGGCGGGTGTTTTATCTTTGCGGCTCTATAGTTTTTTTTTTTTTTTTTTGTGTAAATTCTCAAAACCTAAATGTAGTTTGTGCTATAAATGTATCAGATTGGAAAAAAAATGACTTTGGTAAATTATATTGTGGTGGATAAAACATTATGTAGACTGTAAAGAATACAATAAAATATTTGAAAATTTTCAATTCTGCGTTTACTTTGTGTTCTAATAACCTTTAGTGTAAAATTTGCCCAAAAATAAATATGAGTATTTGGTCAGGGTTTTTAGTTAGCTCTCCAGATGAGTTTTAAGCCCTCACTGCAAGAGTTATGAAAATAATTTCATCACAATATACATCAGCATTATATATGATCCACATTTAAATGCTTTTGTTGCATATACAAACCACATTTATGATTATTCACATTAAATTATGAAATATTTAAAAAGCAATAAGATAAAAATGAGAAGTATTGATTTCCAGTTAACTATAAGCTCATATACAGAAAGTTGCCTTTTCACTGCAAATCCATCAATCTGTTAACACTTCTGCAACAAGAAACACTAGCCATTGCTTTCATTTTTGGATAATTCTTTCCCTCCCACCTGCATATTCCCCATAGCAATAATGACTAGTGTGTGTGTTGGGAAGTGGATTGCAATTGATATTATATGTCTAAACAAATTGCAGATTTGATTGATTGCTATGGAGAATATTTTATACCACAAGAAGTGCACTAATTAAATAACTGAATATAATAGTTACATTTGGTAATAAGATACACCGTCATTATCGCAGAAAAAAAGTTGTACCCGGTCCAATAATACATTTCAATTACATCGCATTTAGCTGTTGAAGAGGCTTTGTGGATGAGCAGTCAGCATCACCCAACAGAGTTAGATGAAACACAAGCACGGAGAGGAAAAAAGTTGGAACAAACATGCAAGCAGAATGATCAGGTTCGGTGGGACAGGTTGCGTACTCACATTGTCAGCTCGGTGGTGGGGGGGGCGGGTGAAGACAAGTCTCAGTGAGTCTTCATGGCAAGAACATCTCCGAGCTCCAACAGCAACAAAGTGCAGGGGGAGATACTCCAGGGATGGTTGCTCCACCACATCTGATAATCTTTCTGCAAGTGATAATCTATATTCTGGTACTTTGAAAGGAGGGGTATATGAGTTTTTTTTTTTTTTTTTTTTTACCCCCCACCTCCTGGAGTGCAGCAAAAAGAAAAACAACAACGCAAAACAAGACAATGGGGGGTGCTCTCGGCGCACAGTGCGTCTTGACATTGAAATTGTCATGGTAATCGAGTCGATTGAGGGGCTGAGGGCTTCGGGAGAGGCAGGGGGCACTTTGATAGGGCGCTCTGTAGGTGTAGCTGTCACTCTCACACCACGCTCTGGGCGTGGACCGGTGGCCATACTCTCCCTCATTTCAAACACCCACCAGTCCGGAAGCCCAGCGTACAGCGGATTGAGCACCATATGGAAATGATGTCACAGTGTATCTTGGTAGTAAGGTTGCTACAAAACGCTTAAATTACAAAGTGAATGTCATGATGGGTCAAAAATGTCTGACAAAGAAACTGTTGATTCTTCATAGTTTTCCAAGATGAGGTGTCCTCTTGAATTTAGATGTGCGGTCCAATAATGTTAGTTTATTAATAAGCACATGTTTCGAAATGTTTTGTTGCATGTTGTTTTTTTATAGATAGTTCTGTATTTTCTAAATAATGTTTTTTCCTCAGCATGGCCTTGAAAGCTGTATGGTTTGAGTTGTAGTTGTAATTTTGGGTATCAAAATTTAGTGGGGGTAAATTGAATTTTCATTTGCTACTAAGCTCTGACTTTGAGACACAAGTTTACATAAATAATGCATTTTCTTTTTTAAACGTCTTTCACAACATGAGTTTTCCCATTGAAAATAATGTTCAATAATTATACTATTGCTTACCTATTGCTTTAATGTATTATTTAAATGTAAAGATATAATGTTGTTGCAAGTTATGTTGAGCATTCTCCCCAATCCTTGCATCCCCCTTGCTGTCCTCCCCATCACTGTTCTATTTAAAGAGCTGGAGCAGCATGGAACCTTGTGGGGCCAGTCCTGAATTTGCATAGGAAGGTGAATAATGTCTTTCCTGATCACTGGTATCTTCCATTTAGTTTTTATTGTTAAATGGAATGGCCAGGCCCTGCAGCGAAAGTCAAGATCATATAGTGACTCTTATCACTTCCAGTTATCTGGACGAGACACCAGCCTCTTTCCCCCTCTGTGACCACAGGAATCAGGGCAAAGGAGCATGACTACATTTATCAACTGCATCAAATTCATAGAATAGAAGGCCTTCTGTAGATATAAGATTATGCCCTTAACAAACATCTCTCTAGTGTACTGGTTGTGTATGCTGAAAGCATTCTCAAAAATCATCAATCATCATCCTCATGGTTCTCAGACCTGTCTGCATGACAGTGTGAATCGTGTTTAATCTATAACAAATATATGACATATATTCACAGTCGCATAATTATTACAGCATATTGTGCTATATATACACAACATGATATTCATAAAGTCTCTGCGTGTTCTCTTTCATATCTCAGCTCATACAGTGTGCTAACTGGTGGTACCTGTACTATGCATTATACTTAAAATGGATCTGATCTGAGAGGTTAGGAATCATCCAATGCTTCTTCACATAGAATATTGCCTTGACTTAGAAACCAGAGAAGTAGACAGGACAAACGACTAACAATGTTCACACAGTTTAGAGTGTTAGTGTGCTACTGGATTACACACAACAAGGCAGATGAGATGAGACAGTGGAAACTAGTTATTAGCTGGCACTTTCCACCACTCTCCAAGCCCACTCTCACAAAACCCGCCGTCCGCTCGCAAACCTGAGAGCACGCGGAAACACCGCCGGAATGACAGCCCTGGTGTCAAATTAGATCCCGCCATTTCACTCATTAGAACCCCTCTCGTTCCGCCATTGACATTTGGCTTTTCTATCATCACGAACGGCCATTAGCGCTAATGTTCCTGTTAAACAACGAGGATACAAAAAAAAAGAAAAAGAAACATTTTTCTACGGTTTACTCGTGTCATCGTCAGTCGCTCATCAATAACCATTTAGAGGCAGTAATGCCTTTTCAGCCCCATCGTGTACGGTTTGGGGTGCCAAATGAGCCCTGGCAATATGAACCGTCGCCGGATCGAGAGGGTCTGGGATTTTTGGCTGTCAGTTACAGTGTATTGAGGTGATGCTTCATGCAGGCCCAGGAGGCAGACTGTGTCCAGAGGCTGCATTGTACGATAATCAGTCACTCTGAGGGCAAAGCTGATGAATGTACTCATATACCTTTTGTATTTCCAAAGCATTCACAAAGTTTTGTGGGTGGGGGTGGGGGGGGGGGGCTGGGGGAGGGGCATTTTAATTCTGCTTGCATAAAATGGTGAACCCAGTGATTGCTGCTTCTCCCAACAGCTTGGTTACTTGGCAGTCATTTAATCATTGACCTTTGTCAATGGTCTAATGCTCACGGAGTCATTGCTAAATCTGGTGATTTTCTCCAAAGGGTAGACAAACCAAAAACCACTATTCTAGAAGATTCAGACTCCTGGAAAGTATGTAACTATGAGGTTTGCATCATCATCATCGTCATCATCATCATCATCATCACCATCGTCGTCATCATTGTCATCAACCCTTGAAGTCAAATCAAGACTAAGTGAATGCTCAGCTATTTTATTTACAAAATACAGATAATATGTACAATAGTAAATATAATACAAATAATAGTTTAGTACACATGACTGGTTAGTTATATAGTTATATATCGTGTGTACCATAAAATATCATGTTGTATGAACCATCTTTACACACAGTAACTGCACTATGGGTAAAATGAAATCTTTTGCAGAAAGACACCTAGAAAGTTGCGTGGGGAAAATGGATACCTCCTGGGTATAAAATATGCTTGTCAAAAATGCAAATATGCAATTCAAGTGCTCAAATGCAGAAAGTCATTGCACAAAATATGAAATTTAGTTACACCACAATAGGTTTGATAGAAGCAGTGATTATGTACAGGTGGATACAATTCCATTGCAATGGGTAGCAATCTAATGCTTTACCTTTACTATAAGAAAGTAACATCGCTGGCTTCTGTCAATTCCTGCATTCCATTAAAAATAATATTTAAAAAATGAACAACCAAAATTCACATAAACTTGACTGGAGAGAGAAATTAGATGGCATGACATAGTTCCACATGAAACAGATTTATGCAGGAGGACATTAAGCAAATGGTATCATTAAAGTGTTTAATCTTTACCTGAGAAGAGTTCAGAATTATTATTCATCAATGCCCTGTGCAGCCTCTAAGGACAGGACGAACGGCAGGCTAAAGTAACAAATGGTCTGTTTAAATGGTTCTTTAATTTAGTGGCAGCCTTCAGGAAACATGGGACCTTGTTAAAGTCTGTGCTCTGCCTCAGCCTCAGTCAAAGTTTACTCGTTAAGCGTCAGATCAGTCATCTTTGCTGCGGTCAGTAATGAATTGTGTGCACCGGGGCTATTAGGTCTTTATGAACCGAGAGCTCTCAAATATTAAAAACTGTCATTAAGATGCCCTCAGAATCTATGTGCGTTCGTGTCTAGCCTAATGGGGGAATTGTACTTCGGCAAGTCGAAAAACTGCACCTCGCAGTTTTTATTCTGCAAGACAGCTCGCATCCTACCTAGCATGGCAGACCTAAAAGAATATAATGCTTGATTATAAAGTTAACCTATGTAGAGCTCAGCTATACGTAAGTGTATGCATGCATTTACACACATTCATGTACACACGCACACACACGCACACGCACACGCATACACACACACACACACACACACACACACACACACATACACATACAGACACACACACTCACACACACATACACACACACATGCACACGCACACACGCACACATCTTTATTTATTTAAGAAAATGCACTAATCAATCCCAGAAGGTCCCCAGAGGCCCATTTAACCAACACCATAATGCCACTGCTGCCTCAGCCATCCTCGGGCAAGCGCAGTCACACTAATGTTTTGGGAGGGAGGGCCCACAGCGATGGCTGGCCAGTGTGACCTTTCCCTTATACCAGAGCCATGCTCTCCTTTCTCACCTGTCACACTGCGGAGCGCTGCTGTCCACAGGAGATCCCCACCACTGATCATCTGATCCCTCAGCTCCGCCAGTGGGTGAAGGTTCACATTGTGTGGGCGGAGCCAGACGGGACCCAGCGAATAGGTGTCAGAGCTGAGTTGGAGCAGTGGTATCTTCACTCATGGAAGATGATGTCAGCCTGTTTAAAAAAAAATAATAATACTCCGGCTATTTAAAGTTGTGTGGATATTAAAGGCCAGCTTTGGAAACAAAAGGTTAATAATGATATTTTTTAAAAAGTGAGTTTGAGAAAGCAGACCATTAACCAAACCACAAAAATGTAAAACAATATATACAACAAAAATGTAATTAAGACAATCTCAGCTCTTTTTCATTTCAGATAATTTGAAATGTTCGAAAAATTATATTTTATTTTGATCCAATATTGAAGCATATGACTCTAACCATCAACATAAGGGTATGAACACATTTTCATTTCAACCTATTAAAAAAAGGTTAATTCTTGGATGATATTTAAGTTTAAGTTTATCAAAAATCTTCAAAACCCTTCCTTGTGATGAGGAAGTGCTGATTAGGATCATTTGACAGGGCTGACAGAAGCAAGATACCCTGGTGTTGGGTAGGATGACACAGCCCACTCTTCTCTCCCACCACACCCCTGTCACCCTGCTCTTAGTGCACCACCGCTGTCCTGCTCCACATCCATCGTGGACAAAAATCAATGTTGTTTACATTAACGTCAAGCAGAACAGCTGTTAAACAACCACCCCCCTCCATCACCACCCAAAAAAAAAAGAAGGAATTCTAACATGGATTTAGGTATCGCTTGACATTGACTTTAAATGATTTCTTTGCCTTTTGTTTTTATTTCAATGAATCCACTCACACAGCTGCTGTGTGCGTGTTTGTTCAGATTTGCGCTGTAATGGTTTTGTTTTAAGTAAAACGTTTCCTTTCATATCATCGTGCATTAGACGTACAGTACAGCCCCAGAAACGGGGAACCACAACCAGGTTGCATAGGCATCATCAGAGTATGTGGTCGGGGCAGCCCGATCACCGACGCTGGAGAGGGGCAGAGAGCTGGGCGTGGCCCGCCCTGGAGGAGCGCGCACAAAGGCCCAGCGGCAGGCCCTTTCTCCTCCGCCTGCCGAGGGGGCAGCACCACCTGCAGGGCCCGGCCCACCTCCGTGCGCCCCGGCGGCGCTTTCCAAATGATGATTAATCACTGGGGGGAAGAGCGGGCCCTGACACGGGGATAATGGCAGCCAGGGAGAGAGAGCCGGGGCTGGGGGAGAGGGACCTGGTGGGTGCTTTCGCTCCGGCATGGGTGGGTGGGTGGGTGGGTGGGTGTCCCGGGAAGATGGATGACCTCTGTGAGGGCCTGACGGTTAGGAGTCCTGTCATTAACAAGAGAAAAAGACAACAACAAAAAAAAGGAGGGGGGGTGGAGTTGGGGGGGGGGGGGTGGTGGATGTTTGAGTGTATGTGTGTGTGTGTGTTTTGTGTGTGGGTGGAGAGGGGTGGGGATTTGGGGTGGAGAGACAAACTGATGTTACACCTAAAGTACAAAAACAAGGTTACAATCAGACAGACTGACTGACATATTTGAAGGACATTTACAAAGCAGTCAAATAACATACATACAATGTACATTTAAAATAATAATTAAAAAAAATAATAAAATTGCATTAATTATAATAACAATTGTCAGTATTTGAAAAAAAGATTTTAAAAATGATTATATTCGGAAATGTTTTCCACGTGTTTTCCATATTTTAAAAATATACCCTTTGGATATAATATTCCACCATATATTTAAATGGTTTACTCTTAGCTTGAGTTTACAACATGGTGTAGCAGAATTCAGTTTGTGAATTTCATGTTTGTTTTTCTTGGACTTTTCTCCATTTCTGCTGGGGTGGGGGTGCTGAAGAGAAGCATCTGACAGTTACAAATGAAGCTGCAATTTATTATTTTCCAGGGAATTCAGCGGAGTTTACAGATTATGGTAGAAATGAAACCCAGTCGTGTCGCTACTAATTTGAAAGGAGATGAATCACAGTGCCTAAACCAAGAGTCATAGCAGACAATTATATCAGCACCAGTATCAAACTCTATTTTCCACATGGAGGGGCCTAGTGTGTTCTGGGTAATAACGCTCAGGCAGAGCCCCCATTAAGACAATTCTCAGATGAGAGGCTCATTAACGTGGAAGAATATTCCTCCCATTTTGCGTAATTTTATAAAATGTTATTGCTTTGACAATCCCATTCTTTAATGGAGCTAATAATGCCAAAAGTTTATTGGTAAATGAGTGAGTTTCAGAGTTTTCCAGCTAGTGTTCAGTTTCATTCAGGGTACTGTTACCTAATTCGCAAATCTCTAATGACCCAGCCGTGTTAATTAAACATGGGAGGAAAAGCACGGTGTTTGCAGATCTGCTGATCCCTGTTTACAACAATGTGCTTACTGTTATGTGCCTTTACAAGGTTAACCTTCTGGCATACATTCATGAAAGTAATTAAAATAAAAATTGGCCGACTCTATGTAAGAATGTACATCACTTAGTAAATTAAAGATGTCTTCTTCAGTACATTGACCAATGTGTCTCATAGTCAATAAAATTATTAGAATAAAAAACTTTTTTATCCAAACATCGGATAAATGTTATCCTGTAAGTATTATCAACTGTATTCTATAAATTGTAAAATTCCATACAGTGTATTTTCTTTCATTTGGATGCATATTTGTATTACTTGTATAAGTTTTATAGATTTTTACAACTAGTAAATACATGTATAGCCTATATTTGTTTTTATGAAGATCTCACAAGTAAATATGTTAAATCAATGCAATTCCTTTTTCCAGTATCATCAAAATACTTACACCTGTTAATGAAGCTATGATTTAAAGTATACTAAAGAACCTTAACAGTAGCTCTTCACAAATATTCAGTATGACCTTGTTCTTGTCTTCCTTATTTGGGTTTAGCAGTCAGTTTACTTGATTGACTGACACCAATTAATAATCAAATACATATAGATGATACTGCATTGCTTCCTATTCCAGATAAGAAGTTGAAATAGCATCCACTGTATTATGTTATTGTTCAGTTGCAATGCTCACTACATTAATACGTTGTCATCCCACTGTATGTATGCTGATGTGCTGACTTGAGCCTGTACTGTGGAATACCCACAAGTCACCTAAGATATAGCGTTACTATTTAGTATTTATAAATATATTTGAATTGTCTGCATGCAGTGCTCCCAAAGAACAATTTAAATGACTAAAATGGCTACAGGTTTTCTGATTACAGTACTACATTAACTAGTATTACATTTACTAAATTGAATTTATTTTTTGCTCCAGTGAGGTTCGTGTTCTCATGGACATGCTTACTGGCTTTACCAGCGGAAGTAGGCACTAATGGTAATCCAGATGTGCATATCACAGAGCGGGTTTGCGATCCAATTGCTCTCGATGAGAGCGTGTTTTGTGCATCCATTCCATGCTTCAAATGTCTTTCTTCTTTCCGACAGAATTCATTAAAGCTGACATTGTGTAGTAGTTAGAAAAACCTCCTTGTAGCTTCTATTCATATCGTCGAACAAGGACCCGGCCACTCAGTGCAGCATTAATGTAGCCACGAGTATGCCATTTTGCATGGTGAATCACTTTGCATATCACAGAAACTCGGCAAGCCGGCGAGCTGCCATTATCACATACTTTATCTAATGCTATCAAGGAAATGAAGAGGACAACAGAAATGGGAGAGGTAGAGTCAAAACACAAAGCCTCCATTTGAACAGATGGAGCTGGCCGATGACGCGGAGGACAAAAAAAAAGTTTCTCATCATGGTTGTTTCTTGTCATTTTTTTTTTTTTTTTTGCCTTTCAGTTTTTGTGGACTGATCCAAATGGAACAGAGAACATAATTCACCAACTTCATTCTGACCATCGGTGGATAATCAGTGGAGACCGGATGTTCTAGGACTCTGTTTTCACACCTGACGAATGTACGAGTGTACCAGAAGACATCGAAGGCTCTATGAAGTCATTATTATATCACAGAAAACACAAAAAAAGTTATAATCTCAAAGTCTATATTGGAATAAGGGATTATAAAATTATGGCATGTTTAATATGTTTACAGTGGTCTGTACCTTTGCATTACACTATTACAATACTGTATATCAAACCCAAAGTTTGAAACATTGGTTAATGTCACCAATTGATGTAATTTACTGTCAGAACATTTTTTTTGCTGTCAGCGTTTTTCTTTGATTGCTAAACCCACTCTTTTGATTGATCTCAATCTATTCTAGTCCGACTTCTCGCAGTTTCCACCTACTTCTTCCACTTCCTCGAGCTCTGCGCGGAGCTCAATTTTGCCCCGAAACAGCGAAAAAGCACAAACCAGGCAATTCTCTCTCAAAGGCTTCGCCATCTTGTTGTGTTCAGTAAAACAAAGAAGGTGTGATTGATGCCCTTGGGGCGAGACAGCTCCAGCAGCCCCGTGGCCAAAGCGCCCGCGTCTTTTCCCTGTTCGTCACCGCATGCTCCAGGATGTGCTGCGGCCCTTCCGCAACGCCCGCGCGTTAATGTTCAATCCGGGGCAGGAAATGAGCCTCGCGCTCGCGCCGGGGCGGGTAGCCAGGGATCCTCCAATCCGTCACAGCCGCCGCCCCGCCCTCCTTCGCTCGCGCGTGTGCTCAGCACGTAACGCGCCTCGTCCAATTAGCCCTCCGGGTGCTCCGTCTTCCTCTCTGATCGTCCCGAGTGCAGCGGGAGAGGGAGCCGGGCTTGCCCTGACAGGCCGTGACGGAGGAGCGCCTGATGGGCCTACAAGACACCATGCGGCCCGGGACCAGGCCGAGCGGCTAACGACCGGCCCCTGCGGCCGCCGGTATCGCACGGGGGCCCGACTGTCCTTCCTCTTCCCAGACGGGAAGTCTCAAACCGGGCCGCAGTGCCGAGCTACGCCGCCTGGCCACCCCCTGGTGTGCTCCACACGCGCCTGTGGGAGGCAAAGCTGCTGATGGAGCCATCAGAACCCGCAAGTCAGTCTTTTTTAGAGGAACTTAACAGGCACCCATTTAGAGATGGCCAGTAATTATCCTTTGTGCTCCCAGAATTCATCAAACCCATGTTCTTATTTGTTGAAAACTCCTGATTAAAATGTAGTCTTGGCGGGATGTTCTTTCATGGTGGTCCATGCCAGGTTTACTTCTTAGTTCTTCTTAGGCTCTGACACCGCAAGTTTTCCAGTTGGCCATATTGAGAACAGTTTTTTCATCCTGTCAAAAGCAATATTTTCCCAACAAATGTCATTTCTTGAAGGCAAGTATTTCAACCACAAAAATGCATCCATATGTGAAAAGGCAAAGTAACAGACCTTACATGTATTTGGTTTCAATTACATTTTGTGTTAACTGGATAGTCGGCTGTTGATTTCGAACATGGAGTTAGACGCTTGTGGATGTCTTATCCCAGACTGATAAGGTGAGGTGATATTTAGAGGAGAGGTGTGGTGGTAGGGGCCCAGAAAACTTGTGGACAGTTGGGGTATGAAAAGAGGATTGAAAACAGAAAACAGCCAATTGAACTAGTGCAGCCAAAACAGAATGGCCCTTACACTTGTTGCTAAACCAGTTAGTGTGTTTTACTGTATTAAATTTCCTTACCTTCGCTCTTTCATTTTTTCACTACATTAAGATCTAAAAAAGTAAATTCCATAGTCAAATAATAATGTATGTTGGTTACAGAGGCTGAATAAAGCTGTTTACTCAACTTTTTGTAATGTTACTTTTTTCCAGGGCAAATACTTTTTTGATTCATTATTTGGTTATGACTATACTCATAAAACTGATTGTTGGTAAAACATACTTATTTTAAAAAAAAAAGTTTATTGTACCCAGGCCAGAGTTGCAAAAGGAACCGTGTGTGCCTAGGACCTGTGGTGAGCACGAGGAAACCCATACTTACAGTAGTGACGTTTTCTGACAGAAAGAGAGGAGGAAGGAAAATACGTGCCCCAACAGGTAAGACACAGTAAATATCCTCTAATTTAACTGCCAACCATGACAGCTCCCTCCGCCTCTATGCACAGAGATAAGAACCGGAAGACCAGGTCCTGTTTGTACTGCAGTAGACCTGTGACCCTCAGTGGTGACGGGGTAAGCTGTCCTATCTAAATGATTTGATTGGTGTCACAGAACCTATCCTGACTTTCAGACAGCTAGGTAATTAGTCTAAATCAAGCATCTGTGGGTCATGTGGTCTTTCATGTTATTACAAAGCACACCTTGAAAAATTAGCCATGCCATCATTAATGTCTTTCATGTCTTGTCTAGTCTGTACGAATATCTCCAGTTGCATGACATTAAAATGCATACCGGTGCATGCTGTAGGGTCTGCCACCGATGAAATCGAACAGAAAAGGCATGCAAAACAGGAGAATTATCAATCAGTGAAAACTTCAGAGTGTAAGGATAAGGAAAATCAGGAAGAAGCTAAGATGCAGACAAGGAGGAATCCCCTAGCACTAACCTAAGGCATGTTATTAGAGAACAATATTGATTTTGACGACTCAGAGCTTCTGCTGTAAGACCAGACTGAGAGATATCCTCCCCTGAAATCGACCCATCGTCCCAGCCAACAATTCCGAGATGGGGAAATTTAAAGGAACTGAGAGTTCAGCAGAAGTCAATCATGTTGTGGTCGTGAAAAATTTAATCAGAGATCAAGAAAATAAAAAAAACTACATTTAAAATGTGATTTGTTTTTTGATAACACTAATAGGATGTTGATTTAAAACTAGAAATCAGCTAAGATTATTCCAATACAGAAGAATTTCCACCTGTGCAGTATGCTATCAGTATGTTTGGCCATACAGCCTGTGCATGAAACTCATCTTTCTTGGGCCTGTCTTGGGCACTTGATTCATGGGGCAAGATAGATTTTTTTCAAAATAAGAAGGTGTACTTTAACGAATCCAGTGAAATGGCAGTGCCAATTGTTAATTCAAACACATTTCATAACGCACCTTGTGTAGCAGCTGCCAACTGATAAATAGAGAAGTGGAAAATGTATTTGAGAGCAGCATTAGAGAAATCTAATGCATTTTCACACAGCCAACCCATTAGAGAAGAGAAAATATTGTCAGGGTGGATTAATGTTTGAGAGTCATCATTGAATCTAACTGTAATGGAATTACTGCCATCCCTGCTATTGCAACATCCATAAAGATGTCATCATTTGAAGCGATTGCAACTCTTTAAGCTGCCAACAAATAATATGGAAATATATATGGATCTATATTTTACCGAGAATCATTACAGGAAATGGATCACAAAGGCCCGCATTGGCTTTGAAAAACCTAAATAAATATCTTTCTTAGACTACATGTATTAACACTTTTTTTGGAGAATGGCTCATCATTCCAAGGTTAATAATGAAAAATGGCGAAAGCTTTATATCAATAAAGTGATCTCTGTAGAGGATTTTCAAGTTTGAAAAATGCTATAACATATTGAATGAAATTGATTTTGTTCCTCAACGGTGCAATATCAGAGTGGTTGGGTAGACATTAACTTCAAACATCACACCAGTTTCTTCATTCTTTCCACAAAAGGAAAATGGGGATAAAGGGCATGGTTGGGCATGTGTGGTATTGTCTATTTTTTTCTATTTTTTCCATCTCCATCTTGATTTGGCAAGTGCTCACAAGTAACAAGACATTTCACAACTGACATAAGAAAATGCGTAAACTTTAAAACAGAAGTGCCTGTTGTATGGTGCTGAAATTCAAAACCAATTTCCTCATTTCGGGAGCATAATGAAGAAAACAAAACAATAACATGTGTAATCGAGTAATCTGGCCCCTGTAGTGGAAGTTTAGCCTGTAATGATGTTTTCCTTTACAGTGTTCCATCTCTCTACAATTAAAAATAGCTAAAAAGAATTGAACCGGCTGTATTGTATTTCTTTGTTATCTTGATGCAAATGGTTTGAATCCCGTCTCCTCTCCGATGACTGAAAATCCAATAAATACTGTAGCTCTTTTCCCTAACTGGCTCAGGTGTGGAGTAATTTACATTTTTATTTACAAGGATGAAATTTCTTGAGAAAAAAATGAAGTAGCGGGATTATCACATGGGACACAGCAAACTTCTGGGGCACTTGCTTGTCAGCAAAATATTTGTAAATGAAACATAATTCTTTTAAAGGCAGAAAATATTAGGACAATGATAATAGACTATTGATGTACATGTATATACCAGTATGTGTGTGTCTGTGTGTGTGTGTCTGTGTGTACAGTATGTTCAAAGATCATGTATGTATAGACACTGCATTGCATTAACCAACATAGGGTCTGACCAAACGTAAACCTGAGCTCATCGGTCTTCACATTTGTTTACAATAAATCAGCCATTTAATTGCACACATTTTATATCAATATCATTTAACAGTAAATGACAAGCGAAACACATCATATCACTGGACAAACAAAATTTTAATCACACAGTTGGAATATACATTGCTAATTTTCTGCTCAGCAATAAAAGGAATGATGAACTGACATCCCCTTCAGTGTGTGAATAACACTCTTATCTATCCACCGGGCACCCTGTAAAAAAAAAAAAACCTTGTCATTTAGATTCAACCCCCATTAGAAGACTGGATTAAATCAATTATGCCTTAAAACAATCTAGGCCAAAATCCCTGTTCTTTCTTATAAATTGTGTCTTTATTTTAATTAAGAGCTTATTGTGTTCTGTTTTACATCAAAACTAGATGCAATTTTTACTTTCCCTATTTTTAACCAGGTAGATCAACCCGAGAGCTCAAACTGTTTTTGCAGCGATGGCCTGGAGAATTAGAAATACACAAAGAAAGCCTGAGTGTGTTGGCTACTTAGAACTCTTTCGTCTCAGCCTCAGTAGCCTGGGGTACAGTATAGTACCTGGTATGTAATGCCTGAAGTCTGAGTGAAGGCTCCATTATGAATGTGACCTCACACCTTATTCTCAGTAATGTTGCGCTGTGTAGATTGAAAGGTGTAAAATTCCCCTCTTAAAGTTATTCGTGAACATGACTCAACGAACCCCCCCCCCCTGGGCCCTGTTTCACAAAACAGGATTACTGAGTTAACTGCTGGATAACTACACTGAGTAATACCTGGAACCTCCCAAAGCTGGAACATGGAGTAAAAAAGCTGGACATGGAGTAAAAAAGAGCTGTTTCAGGTTTTACTGTCAACACTGCAGTTATCCAGCTAACTCAGTTATGCCAGACCTCTTCTGTTCTGTTCTGCTCTAGTACCTCTTGGCATCATGCCCCTGTCCCACCTCCTATCTGATCTGCTACCACCACCCCCCCCACCACCACCCCCCTCAATAGACACACACAGGTTGTGGTCTGAACTTCCCACGACAGTCAGAAATTCTGCCCCAGAATAGTAGAAGCGATACCCATCTTCTGATCCAGACTGAAGACTCACCTGTTAGACATTCTTTCTGTCTTTGTTTCATTCTTTTTTTTTTAAATTCATATTGGGATAATGGCATAAGCATATCTAGTGGCACTTCCTTTTGTTATAATACATATTGTGTGTCAGGTTAATATTATCCTTACTGATTATAAATGAATTATAAATGGGCCCCCTGTGTCTTCTCAGTCATATAGCATTTTTGTGACTAACACTGATGTTATCCACTTCTGTACGTCGCTCTGGATAACAGCATCTGCTAAGTGATTGTAATGATAATAATGAATTCTTGTTGCCTGACAGAGTGGCATAAATTATATGGGGCAAAGCTGCCATGGACAAATACTCCACACTACAAATAACCAGAGATTATTGCATGTATTCCTATGGAACTGCACTGATTATTTTCTGAATGCAGAAAATGGAAATCCGTGGAGGCCTTCGGCCGATCTAGTTAATTTTCCCACAGCTGCTGAAGACAGACACAACTTTACTGCTCACTCCCATGCCCATTGCACTTATCCACAAAGTCCTCAGTTTTACAGCCATGTTTCTCCTCTAATGCCGCCATTTGTTAGCCGGGGCCTGCACAAGTGAATGGCATTCAATTAAACTGATATTAGCAGCCCAGGGTTGACTCTGGCCTGATTTCCTCCTACTCTGCAGTAAAAACATTAGCGGCTTTCTTATTTTTAATTGGAGACAGTAATGTCCTTTTCCTCCCACTCACCCGCAACTAAATGAAAGACTTTGGTGGCTAAATTCCCCCTCATTTACTCCTACCCAACTGTAACACCATTAGGTGTACTTTAGGGCAGATATTGTTTCCAATCAATTTTATTCAGAGGAAATGTGAGCTCACAAGCATCATTACAAGGGAGATAATGAAATCAAACAAGATATTTGTGCATGCCCATGATGTGGACGCGGTAATTTCGGAGTGTTATTAAAAGTGAGCCTGCTTTTATTCTCTGCAGATCTCCCTCAGAGTGATGTTCTCTGTGAGTGAAGAGATGTCCCTGAATTAAAGTGTGTCCCTGACTCTTAGTTGAAAAATATGGTTCGAAACACATGAACTGAGAGAGAGAGAGAGAGAGAGGAGAGAGAGAGAGAGAGAGAGAGAGAGAGAGAGAGAGAGAGAGAGAGAGAGAGAGAGAGAGAGAGATGCATTCACACAAAGTTGGTGGTTTTGTAGACCTCAGTTGTGCAAAAAAAGATCAGCCAGACTTCACAGTGAGTGGAAGTGCAAAGTGAGTAGACTGTGCATGCTCAACAGCAGCACCACACCAACCGTCAGCCGAACGCAACCTTCATGTCATCTTCAGCATTGTGCGCTGGCAATCTGACAGCTGGATAGACAGACAAACAAAAACAGCCGTGGGTGACTGAGGAAAATCCCCTTTCTCTCTGTGCGGCTCCTGCAATGAGTGGCTTGCTGTTTGGCATTCAGTCGAAGTGCTTTTCATAGATGGGATTTTCTTAATGTGCGCCGATCAGAGCAAAATTTCCAATAGAGCGGTTCTTTTCCCCCGTCTTTGATGTCTTTGGTGCCGTTTTCACAGCCTTTAAGAGATTCTTCTTACTGCTAGACGTTGATTTAAAAGAAGTGTTGGAGGAATTAGCCCTGACCGCCAAACTGTAATATTACACTGGTGCGGCCTCCACCCTTGAGCTGCAAGCATAATTCTTATTCACACATTTTTGTAAAAATGGCATTTTTATTCACCAGTACTCACAGAGCTATTTCCCTCTACTAAGAATTCCCAACAATTCATATTCATACTCTGGGTCTTCATTCCTTCAGTTCTTCCTGAGGGACAGCACAGACTTGCCCACTACAAACTCAAGCTAGAGTCTGTATCAAGTTTTTTTAGATATACTTTTTTGTGGCTGGTTAAGAACTTTAAGTTTAAGAACATTCAGCACACAACCCTTATACTAACTGAAGCAATCTTTAAGGGAAAAAAATAGATAGCTCTCAAATTATTTGTTTATCTAAACAGTTTAGAAACATTTAAAGCGCACTAATGAACTACTTGAAATGACTGGCCCAGAGACTAAGTAGAGAAGTAGGACAGCAAAGGTGAAAGTTTCAGGGACATCCTCAGACAAGAGACTAACGACAATCGCACCACAGCACTAATATGGCCCCAGAAGGGAGAAAGAAGAGAGGGAGGCTGAAAGTAATGCCCTGACAGACCTTGAGAGGAAAAGATCCAGAGCAGAATGGTGGTCGTGGGTAGAAATGTGAGCTGCAGTGCAGGATAAGGACAGTTGAAGAAAGAAAGTTGGAGGCCTTACACACCATAGGGTGCAAAGAAGACAGGTAACGGGTAAGGCAAAATTGCCTGAACCCCCCACCCCAAAAAATAGGGCAAATAGTGATTTAATATAAGGTACATTCCAGATGTAAATAGAGGAATGGATTAGGTTGTGGATGTATAGGTCTCATTATGAGAGGTTCACATATTTCATCCTACATGTAAACTATGAGGTCCAGATAATCACAGAAATCTTCCCATAATAACTACCCTCCTCTTTTGTATCAACTGAACAAATTAATCATCTATCAGTCACATATTAATATCAACGGCAATAAGCATCGGTCGAATCAACATATATACACTATACAGTGGTCCTGTAGAGCTTAAGCTTGTGTGCTTAACTGGTCATATTGTTTTTTCTGAAAATAATTTTGAGATTGAGATTACACAAAGAGCTTTTGAGCTTTAGTGGAGTGTTTAGAGAGAGACAAAGAAATTAATTATACATTATTATATTATATATTATATATATATATATATATATATATATATATATATATAATGCACACACACTTATATATGCATATATTATTATTATACATTTTTTATAGTTTATTTTTCATAAAAAGCTTACGTATTAGTCCCATTTTAAATGACGCACTCCCAAGGACAGAACACCAAATTGCGGCGGGGCGGAAAGGAGGAGCCAGTCAGGACGAGTGCATGTGTGGAAAACAATCCTCTTGAGCCCGGGGAGAGAGGGAGTGATGAGCCTGTGTGGGCAGGGGTTTTGTGCTGCCTGTTCCCCGGGAGGCCCCCTCTGCGAGGCGTGGAGAGTCTCCGCCGCTCGTGGCTGCCTCCGCTGGGCCTGGAGATCCGGAGGGGGAAACACTGGCTCGTGGGGACGAGAGTGAGGCTTCACAAGCCCAGTCACGGACATAGGGTGGAGCTGCACTGAGCTGTCAATCACTGGCTGTGGAACCCTTCAAAAGATTCTGCTCTTCCACTGCAATACACGACGACTGGCTAGTTAAAGTCGATAAGCTGCATATGGCATGGCTGCTCGGCATACTTTGGGCAATATGGAGCCTCAGCCTCCCACATCTAATGTCCCACTGGATCTGTTCATCCATCCAGCAACACAACTTTCAAATTTTACTAGAAGCTGAATGACAACTAAGACTGTCCTCTAATAAATTTTCACTCTTATTACATGGCATGCATTTAGCAAAAGCTCATTCAACTGAGTACCTATTAAATAAATAAACTTTGACCAGATATACTGTGTGTAGTAAATATGTCGGTCCCCTAAAGTGGGGGACTATGTATAAAAAGGCCTACATTTGAGGAGTCTCAGCCTCACCCCCACACCTCCGGAACCAATACACACCCCCCCCCCCCTCTTTTTATTTTCAGAGGGGGCTTCCAGAGAACATACTCTTAGGGTTTTACATGAAGTAAGCAATCACATCAGCACTTCCTTAAAAGTGTGTTCATATGGCAAGTTTAAACGATCTTGTGAATTATAATCCACACATGCAAGCCTTGTCCGGAAGTCTCCAGTCATTATTTTGCAAATATTTATGTTTTCTTTCAAGGCTACAATCAAATCAATCGCTCCGTTTAATCTCCCCATCTAACGGCTTCATATTTTTGTTGGTTAAAGGAAGACATCTTGGCCCAGATCCATGATAACTTACAGTATAGATCATTTTCATTAAAATGGTTGGAACATTGCCTCAGAAACATATTCTCTGTTCCAATTATGTACTTTTCACATGTACAGGAGCCCTCGGGGAAGAGCAGGAGAGTGCTGCAGCTTCGCTCAAATTGTAGGCTAATTTTGCTGAGCGTGCGCACGTATTTCGCATAAAGAAACCTATCATTTGATACAACCATGAAGGAGAGATCTGAAAACAACGAGTTGGATTTCATTCAGCAGTTGCGGAACACAATGCGGCTTGCCGGTGCCCTCTGACCGTTCCTCCTAGTGACAGGACACCTCTGTTGGCGACATTCATAGAGCGCAAGGGTTTCAGATCCTGTTCCTGAAGACCCTGCGATCCAGGAGGTCCCCCCCCTCCCCCCATCGATGGCCCTCAAGACGCTTGATTCTGTGGGGGAGGATGTCAAATGTCACGCACATCCAACGTGCAAGTGGAGCCGTGAAAAGCGGTCGGGCACAAAATAACTACTGTACTGGGTCACGCTGTGTAGTCTGAAAGATGAAAGTGAGCATTCGTGCTCATAATGCGGCCTTTCAGAAAGGAAGATGAAGGTGTGAGCTGGTTTCCATGAGAGAGTGTTCCTACGGGTTCAACTCCTTTTCCGTTTTGCTTGAGTCAGCACTGTCACACCAAGTCGCTCTACTATAACGAAATTACAGCCACAAGTTAAAAAATGCTCTGGTAAGGTTAGGTAAGGTCACAGTGAATAAGCATTTCCTTAAAAATATTTATTTATTGTGAGAATGGTAGAAATGAGTAGTGCCTTTTCAATGTCAGGATTATGGCACTCCATTAATATAAATAAACTTAGTATAAATAAACATTGATGACAAACATATTGGTTAGATTAGGTACACGTATCTATTGTTTGTGTCTATTTTGATATGAACAAGGCAATATGTAATATTTTAAACACATTGGCAGTACACAGTGCACATTTATTTTATTATTTTTATTATTTATTTATATTGCACTATTCAAGTGTGTCACAGCCAATGAGAAAGAAGGAAATACTTTCTGTATATATGAAAATATAAAATAATATCATATAAGATCAGATGCAAATAAATAAATATAAAATAATAATACAGACAAATAATTTAAAAAAAACAGACTCAAACACGCAGACAGAACCAAACCCAACATATAATTAAACATTAGTAAAAGTCAGCTTATAAAAATGGGTCTTCAGAAAAGATTTAAAATAGGCCACTGACTCAGCAGTTTTAATGCTCAGAGGAAGACTGTCCTAGGATCTAGGAGTCTTAACTGAAAAGGAAAGATCACCTTTTGATTTTAGCCTAGACTCAGGAACAACCAACAAGGCCTTTTCAGGAGATCAAAGAGGTCTCAGAGAGCTATATCGAGTTAGGAGCTCAGCAATGTAATCTGGAGCCAGATCATGCAATGCTTTAAAAGTAATTAATACAATTTTTAATTCAATTATTAAACTTAATGGGATCCAATATATAGATGCTAAGACTCAGATAATATGAGTCCTTAGCTCAGTCCTTGTCAAAAGTCTTGCCGCAGAGTTCTGCATTACCTGCATCTGGGCCAAGTATTTGTGATTCAGACAGGAGTATAAAGCATGGCAGTAGTTTTATTTATTCAGAATGCGTAGGATTGTTCAACTAATTGCACCTATAAATATGACTTTGCAGGTTTACTGCTAAAAAAGATTCTGCAACATTATACTATAAATGGTACAGTAGCCTTTTTGGCAGTGTTTCCAGAAGGGTTTCCAGAAGAAGTCACTCTTCTTCTGTGATCCCGACTTCAAAGCACGAGGGAAGAGCTCAATCAAATATTGCGGACAGAGTGATGCTTGCAAGATGCGCATTAAAAGATAAATGAATTTCTGAAATAAAATAAAACAATGACAAATTTCTGAAAGCTAACCATCACAAGTGTGATGAACTGAGAATTCTATATTGGCACCATTATGACACAGTGCATTCATCTGCTCAGCCAACAAGATTTATCCGAGATTATAAGAAGTGCTTTATTATTCTTCATTCTAACATTCTTTGGTTATTGTCCTCGTCGGTAGAGTAATGAGAGCAATATCACCTCTAGCTTTATATGACGTGTTTCTATTACAACCGCAATAAAGAACGACCATTTATGAAGTCATTAGCCATATTTGAATGATGTTTAATACATACGGTTTATTTTATCGACTAATAAAAAGGTGGAATCTGAGAATCCAATGAAACAGTCTGACAGGCTTTATGTTCTGCTTTAATGTGGTTTAAAGTTTTGGTTTTATTCTGGAATCCCTCACTCAAAGGGAAATACATTCTAAGGGACATAATCATTTGAGCTGTCCTTACAATTTAAAGAAAACAACAGCTGTCTCAAACTTACAATTTGGACCAATTACAAAAAGAATTACATTCACAAATAGCACATGATTTTAACTGACATATTTTCAATCGTTTTGGCTTTGAATAACAGCAAATAGTGCACTGTATGGAGGGCCATTCTTTCTAGATTAGTTCCCTCACACCATCAGGTTTTAAAACAATGATTTAATTGTACCAAAAATATAGCAGTCGAGAGCAAACGGTGGCTAAAGCTGGTTGCTTTGGAAGCGATTACATGCGAATAAAGAAGGAGAGACATTGACACCCCCTAAGATGCAGAAGCTGTGTTTTTTCCCAAGCTAATTTGCATGTTAATAATGTCTGTCAGGCTTCAAGAGAGACCCAGTTCATCAAAATTCAAACTCACGTCTTCTTCCAAAAGCAGCAAGGGGTATCACTCAGGAAATTAAACACTGATCATTATTTCATCGCCCTAGACAAATAATTACTTATATTATGCTATCAATAACAAAATCCATTTGATGTCAGGAAAGGTAGCGTCTTGCTATGAACTCATGACCCTCAATTTGGACTGCTGTTAAGATAGCAATATTGATAAATATCACAGGCCTGTATAATAGAGCGTTTTAAAGTGTGAGCAGATTAAAATAATTTGCATGTATTATGACCCTTTTTTTGTTTTCATATGTTACGTTGTGAAGCTTTGAAAAAACAACCTTAGGGACGTCTTGGGAAAGGGTCTAACTTTCCCTTAAATCTGTCATTTCATATGTGTCTCTAATTAAAACTTGTATGAAGCAATCCAGGAAAGAGGGAAAAAGCATTTGAAAATGAATCATAGGGAAAGCTTGAAGTTGGCCTCAGCCAGCACACACCAAATAAATGGCATTTACATCGCTGATTTATAAATCATTCTTATATCCGACCAACTGAGGTTTGGATTTGCTCATAGAGGTGCCATTTTTTTAAGTCTTAAAAGTATGTTTTTTTGAGGAGACTGTGTTGTTGGATGTTTGTGCATCTCTGTAGTGATGTATCAATGAAAATCTATAAAATGTAAGATTGTAATATAGAAAGATCTCAAGTTCATATATATATTGATACAGTCATATATTCAGTGTAATAAGATACATCCATTGGTCCAAGTTGCATTAATTGACATGATTAAATGCATTAATTTGCATGGAAAAATAATTAGCTGAAGTATTTGCAAAGCATTACGTAGCATAATTATATAAATTAACTAAGCTATTCTAAAACATACGAGAGCAATAATATACACTAAAATGCAATGTTCAGGTTTGTTAATGCTTCGAATCAATTACTGGGTTTAACATGTTAATTTCTCCCTTGATTTTTGCGGCTTAGTTAATTTACTATCATTTACTATCATTAATGCTTTGTAAATACATGATTTAGAATTTGCTCGTGTTAATTAATGCATTCGTTCATCTTAACTAATATAATTTTATTTTAGTGTCGCCAGAGACTGCTGTTGATTCAGCGTGGAGACTTGGCCTTCGGGCATGGCGGCCTGCTTGGTCCCAGCGTTTGTCATTTCCTGACCAAAGGAATGTTCTCCCCAAAAAGAGAAGTCTTGACATCGCGCTTTAAGGAGTCCCACTTTTTTCACACTGTTATGTAAAGTTTTGTTACCTCTGCCCCGGTGCTAAAATAAGGTTCACGCGAGTCATTAATAACTGTCCGCCAGCGTGCCAGCACGCCAACACGCCACCGTCACAGGCCCGGCTCCGTCCCCGCGCGCTGGCGCCACTCTGTCAGAAAAGGAGGGAAACCCAAACCCACGAACACTCATTCCCACAATAAGTCGCTTTTCACAGTCAAACTGAAGTATAATACAGAAAATACATGCATTTAAGTTTGACTACACTTTTTTTCCCTGGGGCGAATAATTTAGTCAATGGGGGGAAAAATTACAAGGAACCAAATTTTCTTATTTTTAGTCAAAAATGTATATTGATAATGTCATAGAGAAGTATTTTTCAATGACATACTGTGAGTTAAAAATTCCTTAATGAAGATTAGAATTGTGAATCAATGAATAAATAACGAAATAATTAAAAGTTCAGCAAAATATTTATTTATTATCAGCACATCAACCACAGACTCTTTTCAGTGTTAGAATATCACACCTTGGGAAATATATCAATGAATTTTACACTTTTTTTTTTTTTTGGTGGGGGGGGGGTGTATCACACTTCTAACGTGTAAAAACGAAGAAGATGTTTCAAACTCTGAGATACTGATGAGCGCAGGAACCGGCTGGTAGGAATGCCTGTGAGTGGGTGGGACACCTGACAGCGGTAGATGGACAGAGAGCAGTCTGATAGCTCTACATGTGTAGTGTAAAGAAAGAAATATTTGTCAAGCACATTAGCTCACTGTGGGGTTCCCTTTGTGCCGGGAGCGCCGCTTCAAAGACAGGCATTTCCCCTTTCTCCTTTTTTTAGGGGAGGCCCTGTGTGGGAGGCTATGTGGGCTTCCCCATACACACCGCAAGAAAAGCACACAGGAACCGTCCTCAGCCACGCTCCATCTGGAAATGCACCAGCTAAGCAGAATCGGCAAGAAGGGGCCCGGCCGCAACAAAGGGCCGGGATGAGGAGGGCCGGCCCGTCCCAGGCGGAGAGTGGGATGCTAAATCCTGGCCTCCTAAGGAGACAAGGGCCCAGAGGAGAGCTGGCTCATCACTGCTTTTCAAGCAGGTAAAAGACTCCTCAGAAACCTCCCTCCTACTCTGAAAATTCCATCTTAGCACGCTGTCGGCCGAGTCCATACACTCTGTCAGCCGAGGATAAAGAGGCCTCCGGCATTACGGCAGGCATGAAGACGGCGACGGGTTCTCAGGATGTCAGGATATTGTCGTGTTTTGTTTCAAAACACAACAAAACCAAAAACCCCCAAAGGCCTCCCGCGCATAGGGCAAGTTCTGTGAAAGAAAAAAGCGGTGCTGTGCAAAATCCCATATCCTGTGTGGAACAAGTGAGCAACTCTCCATCGAAAGGATGTGAGAGTCGACTGTTGTCACTTACTGGATTCACTGTAGATTTACTTTGTCTTGCTTTTCATGTCCGGTTTTTTTGAAGGTGCACTGCAGATGAAAGTTGCCCGTAGATGTGAGTTGAAAGGGCGCTGAAACACTCGTCTCCCTTTGCCGTTAAAGTGAGGTCAGAAGGAAGTCCATAGGTTCACATGTGCCGGCGCTGAACTTTCGGAGCGAGAACAATGGCGGCACTATTCCCCCAAAGCCCCACTGTACGTGAACGGCCGGCATCTTTTTCAATGAGACATGACACAATTCACATTTGTCTGCTCTTTTTCTGAGGACACCCACTGAGTTCCACCGAGATCTGTCCACTCAAGTTCATTGTATGCGGGAAAGAAAGGGCCTTGCAGCAGTGCAGGACATTGGAATATTCATGCCTGTGGGTCATTAATCCCGCTACAGTCAGGAGGAACAAGTAAGACTCCACCGCATTCTGTCATACGCGCTTCATTTGTATCATACCGAAAATCCTGCCAATAATAAATGCACCTATTCTTAAGTGTCCATTAAAAAATATGAATTAAACACTAATTTTATTTTTGTCGGAAGGAAACGCTATATGTGTGGATCTAGTAAAAATGGAAATTTTTTTTTACTTTTTAATTTATTTTACTTTTCGATAGGACAATGTGAACATCAAGAACATGAGAATACATAGTAGAGTCAGAATTAGTTTTATATTACCACCGCCATAAACATGAGGAACAACACTTGCATTTCATTAGATTGCATTAATTTTCTGTAAATATTCCCATAATTAAGAAAAAAAATAGATAGATAGATAGATAGATAGATAGATAGATAGATAGATAGATAGATAGATAGATAGATAGATAGATAGATAGATAGATAGATGTGTAAGTTTATCTATCTGTCTATTTCATGCAAGCAATATCAGTTCTATTTAACTGTAGGGTGAAACCTGCTCTCTTGTGGTGTGAAGAGGGATAGATAGAGAACAACTGAAATAGACCAGTTCAATCAAGCTCATGTATTGCCATAGTTTTCAAAATAAAAATGCAAATTATTGGTACTATTTTTAAATGCATGTGATTCTAAGTAAAACTGGCCTGAATAGAATAATACAATATGTACTGCATCAGCTCGCACCTGCGCAAACGTGATAAGTAGTGTTTATTTGACAAGAGCTCCCTCTTGTGGTACGCACTATGCAGCATATACATTTCAATGCAAGAGATAAAATCGAGCACATTATCTTACAGGTCGCCTTATTTAAGTTTTCAGAGTACAAGTATAAAATGTAAAAGATATTAGCTTGCGGACGTATCATTTACTTAATTACACTGTGATAAATGTTTCTCTCATTGCAGAGCCGACCAATTCACATCACTACTCACAGTAACCATCGGGTGGCGACGCTGAGCTAGCTATCGCGAGACTTTCACAGAATGCGTCTGAATTGCGTCATCTGGTTGTTGTGTACTTCGGCTACTCGTTCGGGGAAGTTGTTGTGGTTCTTTTTTTTACCCAAATATTAGCTAGCCAGTAGCCAGCTAGCTAATCACCGAGAAGTCCGGCAGAACCAGAAGACCTGGTCCCGGAATTGAAAAGAGGCGCCGATGACCGTCAACGAGGAACAGCCTTGTATCTCATGTAGTTTATATTCGTGAAGAATATCCAAATGGAGGTGGTGGAAAGTCCTCTTAACCTCGTAAGTTTGCGTTTGTTTATGTGACAGTTGGCATACGATAGCTAAACAGCTTGTTTGCTAACGTGGCTACACATTGCTCCTCATTTTGATAGCTAGCTGGCTAATTCTAACAGCCAAACATTCAGTTGTTACACTTTGTGGTTATTTTAATTTAACTAGCTAACGTTGACGTTAATGATAATTTGTCGATAACGTTATTTCTATAGAGCTAAAGATTTGGCCAGCAAAGACCAGCTAGTCAGCTTACTTGCAAGCTGGACTGTAACGTTGGCTCACAAGCAAGTTGGCTTCGCTAGCGATAAAACGGCTTCCCGGTTAGCGCGTTAGCTAACTAGCTAGGTAACGTGAATGGATACAGAGCCAACATTAGCGTTTACTTGATTGCTTACCAGCTTTTAGAGCTATGTCTTATATTTATGACCTTTGTATAGACAACGTAAAATTAGAACATATTCTTAGTCTTTGTATGACACTTTGGTATAATAGTTTGCTACTTTAACTGGCTTGTGTTTATCTGAGTTAGCATTGGCGCTACATTAGAGAGGCATATCACTATCAGTCTAGCGATAAAACATTAACTGCCTAACGTAGACTACAAATCATTCATTGATTTTGAGAACACTTAGACTAACGTTACCTAGCTGGCGTTATCTGTCATACAGCTAACTTCATTTCGCTGTGCCTAGTCGGCTAACGACGCTAATTAGTTCGTTAGCTAAATTGAATGCAGGTTTTATATATATGAAGAAGTAAGGTCGGCTGGTGTGCTAAAGTACAATGTATACTTGTTTAGTGGCTAGCTGGTTAAATGGTCATCTCTGGTGGTTACTGAGCACACAGTACGATTTTCATCAAGAAGCTACGTGGTAGTGATTTGTTAGCCAGTTATAATGTGTAAATCACTTACAGGAAGCAGTTCGTAAATGTGGCCTTCAGGACTGCCCTTTTCTGACCTTTCATGTCTGTGTATTTTTGGTAAACACCAAGTTAGCCTTTATCACACTCTGTCCTTTATCGTTGACCTCTTACGGTCAAGTTTAACGGTCTGTGTGTAGAGTCCACAGTGAGATAGTTAGGGTTGGACGTGTGGATCGTGTGTTTTTAACGGCTCCCCTTCGCACAGGCCCATCAGCAGAGCAGGAAGGCTGACCGTTTGCTGGCAGTGGGCAAATATGAAGAAGCCATTGCATGTCATGGGAAAGCTGCAGGTGAGCGCCATGTGTGTTTTAGGCAGCTGTTTCAATGTTAAACAATCCAAGGTTTTTTTTCTAGCTTTTTTTTGAGCTGACACCTGTACAACAAAAATGGGGGGTTGGGGAGGTGATTCATTTTAATACTGGCCATGCACATTGTTGACAAAGGTACTGTTTTAGGAAGTAAAATTGAAACATGGACCAAGATTGGGGACCCCTGCATTATATATTAATTAAAGGCCGCTTCCTTAATGTGTCGTGAAGTGTAACATGCAATAACAAGCTCCGTAAACACGTGTTGCTGTGGAAATGGGCCTTTAGGCAGAAGCTACGGTATTGCTAAATTACTGTCCTTTTGCATGTCAGGAATGATTTGGCCAAGTTCAGTGCCAATAGTAATTCTCTTCAAGAATGCTCTTGATTCTTTCATCTGCGGTTGTGTAATCAGTGAGTGTTGAGGAACACCCAGCAACCTGTAGCTTCATCTTTGACGACTCAGTACTGAGCTCGATATAGCTTCTGTTGTGCAATGTTATCGCCAAGTGAACATTTGGACAATCATTTGAAATGTTGGCAAATATTTGGTGATCTGGGGGGGGGGGGGGGGGGGGGGAAAATGCTGTTATAATTCAGGTCTTGCGCCCCTCCCTCCCCTCCCCCCACTGTATTGCAGACCTTCTGAAGGAGGCCATGAAGCTAACACACTGTGAACAGGTATGACCCTTGCGAGTGTATTGTTTGTAGCTGTAGAGAGGATAGTGGAAGGTCAGATTGCTCTGACTGAGATACAACCGCTCTCACTGAGATTACACTGGTTTGAGTGTTACCCAGGAAGACTAGTCAAACACTGGGTGTAGTCTTCAGGAGACTTACAGCTGTTGACTCCTCATCAAATAATTTAAACATAATTCGTAATTTTGACATAATCAACTCTTCGGCTCTTCATTCAGAACCAGACATGTGGCATTATATCATATTACTTATGACACTTTCTTTAAACAGCTGGAACAAGGCTCTTCACAGCTTTTTTGACTAACTGAAAATATGCAACGTTTTCTGTTCCTGAGAAATGACAGCGAGAGCTCCACTATTAAATAGTTTGTGAACGGTTCACTGTCACTGAATTGTCAAGATTCTAATATATGACTATACGATAATGTTGTTTTTTTATCTATTTCATTTTACACTAAATTGCTTTCTCGCTTATAAAAGTGAGAAACCAATATATTAATGCAGAAATGACAACTTGTACTTGCATTTCTAAACATGTATGAATTAAAGAGGCTATACATATTTAAAAGCACCTGTTAGTGGTGATATGAAAGCACCTACCATCATTTGGACACCAGAAGCTGTACTATGTTTTCTGTAGAAATACAAGTAAAGAGCAAAAATGTAATCCAGAAACCAAAACTGAATCGCAGTGATTCATGCTGAAGTTGGAAAATGATTCAGTACACCAACACTTATTGGTATTGCGGCTGGCCTTTCCCTCTGAGTTGTTGAGATTGTTGGTGTGATCGTGCTGTGTGTGCTGCCCAGGCTCACCTGTCACTGGAGCTCCAGAGGGACAGCCACGTCAAGCAGCAGCGGCTGATCGAGGAGAGGTGGAAACGGGCCAAACGGGAAGGGCGGCCCCGGGGGACCCACAGCGGCCCCGCCACCGCCGCCGCCGTCCCCGAGCTCAGCCCCCCGGCCTCCCTGCAGGCCACCGCCGGCGCTGCCCCCGGGCCGACGCAGGACCGCCGCGCTCCGGGCGACGGCGATCGCGAGTACGACACCTGGCTGTACCTGCTGAAGAACAAGGGCACCCCCCCGGAGCCCTGCCCCTGCCCCGGCAGCAAGGCCCTGAAGGACGACAAGACGCGGCTGGAGGAGCAGGAGACGGCCATCGCAGACCTCAGGAAGCTGGTGGACTTCCTCCTGGCCGAGAACGAGAAGCTGACCCAGGAGAACCAGCGGCTGAAGGCGGAGAACGTCCGGCTGAAGAGGGAGCCGTACGCCGACGCCGACTTCGTGGAGAAGTCCGAGCTCTGGGTCCTGCCGCAGCCGGCCGAGGACAGGAAGACCAAGGACATTCCCATCCCGCACCTCCCGCCCCTGGAAATGCCGACTCAGGACATCTCGCTGGAGGACCTCCCCGCGCTGGAGCTGCCTGAGGACATCCAGCAGGAACTGCAGGAGCTCCTGGACAGGGACAAGCCGTAGCCCGCGCTAAAACGCTAACGAAAGGAAGACCCACCCGAGTACAGGCGACCGCGCTGTCGTGGTGACGCGCCGCCTTTCAGAAGTGTTCAGTGGCGTCCCTGTGGCGCTTCCGCAGGGGCAGCTCAAGTGACTGAACTTAGAAGTCATTTGTTTTTCATTATTTTGTTTCTGTCTCCCTCCAGTGGCTACCCTAGGTACTGCAGCTATTTTGTGAAAAATCTTTTGCCAGATTTGTGCCTTTGAATATTTCTATAATATAAGGTCCTGAAAAATATTTGAATAAAAAGGGACTGATGAAAGTTCTCCGGCTTTATGAAAGGTTCCCATCTCAAAGCCAGGACTGGCTGGCATTGATGGTTTCATCTCTCAATTCTTAATTTTTGTTTTTATTATTATTGTTATTATTGGCTGGTTTCAGCTCAGATTTCTCATAATAGCTCTAGAAACCTGGGACAGACTATGCCCAGGGATAGAGGTGGAGTGTGGGAAGACGTGCAGCTCCAGAGAAACCTGAGTGAAGGTTTAGCAGTGGAAACCGTCCCTCCGGACAGACAGCTGAGCTGCTCTGGGGGAGGGGCAGAAAAACGAACACTGTGATCTACATCCGTAATCTGTACTGTGTGGTGTTTGCTCGACTCCCGGCCTAGCGCTCCCTCCTGGGGCTAACGTCCTGCGCTAGTGCAAATGCTCGCGAGTGTCGGGTGCGAGCGCTGAACGAACCGCGTAGAACGCCTCCATTTTGTGTCCCGTCATTTCCAGAGACAGCCAGCGGAAGGAGACTGAAGTAGACTTGACCTTTTTTTCCCCCTCTCGAGACGACGGCCAGGGGGGCGTCGTGGGTTTTTCGGTTAAAAAAAAAAAAGGGAACCTCTGCGCCCCTTTCCCGCGCCCCCCGGCGACGTCGTTTTGGAAGAGTCGCTGTCCCGTGGGGGGGAAACTTGTGGTAAAAGAGCTCGTGTTTTCGCCGCGCGGAAATGTCTCGCCGCCCGAATCGCGGGAGAGGTGGCGGTCTCTCGGCTGAGCTGCGTCAGAGAGGCCTCGGCACGGACCGAGCGCCACCAGCTCTCTCCCGGCCTGCGCGCAGGACGAAGACACAGGCCGACGTACAAACCACTCGTGAGCCGTCGCTAACAAAAGCCTGGCTGGCATAAGCAGTTTATGAAGCCTCTTTTCCTCCTCCCCCCTCCCCTCCTTTTTTTTGATATTCAAGTTTGGTCCTGTGTGTGTGTGTGGTACCTCATTTTATTATTTTAATGTTTTTTATTTGTCTTTTGAGTCAGTTAATTTGTACTGTAATCAGTCAGTTGTTGGACACAAAAGTGAATGTTTAAAACACACAAAAAAAAACATTTTCAGGTAACTGTTTGAATATGCAGAATGAAAAAAGTACAAATATACCATATACTAGTATGTATGAGTATGTACGCGTGTGTGCGTTTATATTTTTTATATATATGTGTATATATGCGTGTGTATGTACGTGTAATACATATATGTGTATATATATATATATATATATATATATACACACCAGGGTTTGTAGCTCATTTTCAGCACTAACCTGAAATAATCAACTTGTGCCAGAAGCGCCAGAAATGGGAAGAGCAGCTGTGATGCAGCTTGGGAGCCAATGAAAAGAATGGGTCATATTGGTCTCATAAAGAGGGAACCAAATTAGCTATGTTGAGTATGTATAATTTAATCATCGGTTTACAAACTGTAATCAGGGTGCATCAGAACTTTTTGTTTGTTTTGTATTACTGCTTGTTGTAAATCTTAAAACCTGTGCTACCAACTCACAACAATGAACATTGTAACATGTAACATTGTTTTGGTGATGCATGAATGATGATGCTAGTTGTAAGTATATGATCTTTGAAATGTGTACATAAAAAGATGAAACTGTTTATTCTAGGTGAGTGTGGGACGTGTTTTAATTGACAATACATACAGTAGTGGACTATTTTTTCCAAATAATCCTCGTATTGGGAATATTCTGGATTTATTGTCAGTTTTATGGAGTATGGACAAGAATGTGGCTTCCCCTGTTTTTCGAATCTTCTTTCTGTCTTATTTGTCTTACTTGTTTCTGTCTTTGAATGACATGATGACTAGGATGACTCTGCGCCCCCCCCCCCCCCCCCCCCCCCAAATATATATCACAGGTATGAGTCATTGTTTAAAAAAATGTTTAAATTATGCTTGTAATGACAAAGAAATATTTTTTAAAACGGCATTCAAAATAAATGGTAAAACAAAACATTGACAAAGCAAAAGATGTTGTAAGTGTGCTGAGGTACACTCCTGTAAATACTTTTTAAATCGTTTTGCTACTACAATAACTGTAAAAGGAGTAAAAACTTTAAGAAACATGAAAAAGCCTAGAGACTTAACCTAGAGGTGACGCAAGAAATTTCTCAAATTTGTAGTTATTGGGCTGCTGGGCAGCCTGTTAAAAGTGCTGGATGCGCTGGGGAGTGCCACGGGCTCGGATTGAACTCAGCCAGTGCCAGTCTCGACTATGGCCGGTAGCCCTGCAGGAGCAGCGCACAATTGGCTTCCCGCCGGCTGGGGGATATATGGGAGGGATTTGATAGCGGTGTTCATTGCTTGACCCCCCCGATTGACCGTACAGGCGCTCATGGCTTGCTCTCTGTGCATGTGTACGATTGGGCATGTGTACGCTTGTAGCTGCGGTGTGAGAAGAAGCAGCTGGCTGGCACCGTGTGTTTAGGAAGAGAACCACTAATTGTCTTCAGTCTCCCAAGCTGGCAACAGAGGCACAACTGTACGTAGTTTGCGAATTGGACATTCCACATTCAGGTGAGATGCCAAATGAAAGCAGAAAAGTACACCACACTGGGCTCGGCCACCTAACTGCCATTTTGCCATTTGATCTGAGCCAATGCCTTGCCTGATGAGTTGATTTTCTGTCTTGCACAGTGACTTAAGTTGGAAGAAAAGCCAGCATACCCTGTAGCAGCTCAATTACCCATCCGTGTCTTGTCCAGTTCAAAATCTTAGAGACCCAAAAGGGTATTTTATTTCTCAGATCCTCCTACAAGAAGGGTTTTTGAATATAAATTTGAATCGACATTTGTGAACCCACAAGAGTGTAATTCACCAGGAACAAGCCACTTTTGCATGCTGTGTTTGACATAAATAGTATTGTTGGAATTAAGTGGTGAAAAACAGAATTATGACAATCTGAGACGATAAACAGAATGGAATACTTGCATAGGTCTCTTCACTGTTTAAATACTGCCATCTAGTGCATATATATGGTAAGACATTTCCTTTGTTACTTGCCATGCAAATTTTTTAAGCTTTTTTTTTCATTAGCATACTGAAAAGATAAATATCCACCAGTTCTGTCAAAACTACTCTTGCACACATGGCTGTAATATGGATTTGATTCAGAAACGAAAGGATGGTGACAAAATATCCCATTTAGAGGGTTGGTTCTCCCTCTTGTGTTCAAATGACGTAATTGCCTTCTCACCTCAGTTTATACCAGTATGAGGAATGTTACAAAGTGATACCACAGAGTAGCTTTAATTAAAAACCCTGCCGTACGATGTTAATGCATCCAATTTTCATTTTTAAATACGTGATTATTGTTTACTGAGTGGTTATATCCCCACAAGGTACACGGCTGCTGATTAGAAATTCGGCAGCGCTGGAGCCGCTGTGCGTGCTGGAGCTGGAGACAGCCTTGCTTTGGCCCGGGCCCCAGGAGAGGCTGCTGCAGAGAGAGGCTCATTAAAGCTCCTGGAGGCAGGCAGGCTTTCCCGCGGACCTTTAGCGCGCCGCTGCACGGCTCCGTGAGCAGGAAGCCGGATCAGGCCGCGGTCACATGTCTGAGGGCGGCGCGGCCCTTTGATGTTGGGGGGAATATTAATCAGGCCGGAGGCTGTCAGAGAGCCGCGCGGAGGCGCTCGGAAAATCACACGTCTGCGTGCGCGGACTGCTAAAAAGCGGGGCTCGCGGATGGGGAAGAAACGGCCGCGAAGCCCTCTTTCTATCCTCCTCTCAGCCATTTACGGGCCCGCAATTACCGAACCGACTGGCTGGGGGCGGCGTCCCTCAGGACCTGAATCAAATGAGCTCTCGGCGCATACGCGGTTTCTCAGGCAAGGACAAAATCACAGACCCGTAACAGCGCATGCATTTAATAATGATTCCGGCGTCTCAGATTCACACACCAAATGCAGTGCTTATTGGTGTTCGGATAAATGCATTTGTTAGCCTTGAGAGTTGGCTACAGAATCAAACTGAACGGTGAAGGGCTCAAACATTCAGCAGTGGTTTCACAGAGCCTATACAGGGGATATAAAGCAAGAAAATACTCTTAAAGTAACAGCTTGTATAGTGACATTATGTTTGCAAAGGCTGCACATATGAACAGATTAATTTTATGCATTCACAATTGTACATATCAGTTGTTATATTGTGACGGTACTTCCTTCGTTGAGCAATGCCAAGTCTCAGGTTGCATGTTCCATTGGAAAAAGCATCAGCCAAAAATAATATTGAAAATCTTTTTTTTTTTTAAATAATCGGGGAGCATAACATGTACAACCACTGGAGAGGTAACATTGTTTCCCTTATTTTAGACCACAGGTGCGAAACTTCAGTCCTGGTGGGCCGCAGCATCTGCTGGTTTTTTGGGTGCTCTCGACACAATTGTTTCATTTGAGCCATTGCTTGGCTAAGGGATCCACACACCTTGTTCTCAAAGCCTTAACTGGCAGCTTGAAAGGAAACCACAGAAACCTGCAGACACTGCGGCCCCGTTGGGATTCAGTCTGACACCCCTGCTTTGGACCATAGTCCCAAATGGCCCTAAACCTGCCACTGCAAACTGCTAAACTGTCAGAATGCCCTTTCAAAAAACTGTCTGGGCCAATCAAAATCATGCATGAAAATTGAATTTAAAAAAACAGAAAATGAGCAAGCCTTTTAACCTCTGCAGGATCAAGAGGTGCTTAAATATGGAATCCATATGCTCAGAGAAAAGATCCTGCCAAATTTCACAAGTGCTCAATTACTACCCTGAACTTACGTGGGGAGTTTGGTGTCACAAACTGAAGTCTCGGTTCTCAGATGTCAGCTCTGGTCTGACTAGTTGCTCAAAACGACGCTGTCGAGCCAATCAAATGCCAAATGTGAGCTCTCTAAAATTGTTTTAGAATGTCTGCAGAGAGAGAGAGCACTGCCTGCCAAAAGTATAGCCACTGTAAACATCGATTTCCTCATACAAGCCCGTATTTCAAAAGACTTCATCTGGAAATATCACAAAAAATAAACACGGTGTGATTGCTACTAACATGCCCAAGTTTAATCATTTTTATTTCAGAGGCGTGTTTATTGCAGAGCTCCTCTATAGTAAGCGGACTTGCACATAACCGAATCTTTCTCGCAGTTAGTTGGTGGGATGTCTATACAGCAGATACTGAACTTGGGAAGGTCGGGTAATTCAGAAGCTTCATTTACGTGGTTTCTTTTCTGATCATCAGAACACATTTGGAGAGCCTGGTAATCATTTCTAGATACCGAGATGGATTGCAAAAGAGCACTGAACAAGGTGTTTCACGCAGTTGACAATTAACGTGTCCTGCTTTGACGCGATAGTGTGATGTGGCGATTAAGAAACAGCCTGTACGCCTCACAAGCTTTGCAGACTCAAATCCCACTAGGGGACCATCACTGCGCTCGTGGGGAAGGTTCCTGAACTACTTGAGCAAAATATGCAGCTCTTATAAATGGATATAAAGTTCTGTCACTTCGGATCAGTGCGTCTGCTAAAAAAGCAAGGCTTAATCCCGAGACACCAGCATTGTAGACGGCCATATTCGCCACAGAGGAAGTAGCCCATTTGACTGCGGCTGTCTTTTTTACAGTCTACCCGAACATTCGTGTTATTCACACCATAAAGCGTTCAACGTTAAATAACTGGTCACCATAGTCAGGCCCTCATTGACCCTCAGGTTGAGACTGATTGGATGGGAACTGCAGTCACCAGTTATCCCAGGCGCAAGCTGCAAAGGGATTCCCAATATGTGCAAGTTACTGCCTCCCCCAGGCAATAACACTGAAGACTGTTGGTTTGTGCCCGGAAATAGGGGGGTTATGTATAAATAAAGTGCTGTAATTTCTACATGGTGAAACTAAAATGTATAAAAATACCATTTAATAAAAGCTGAGAATATGTACTATAACATGTGAATTGTTTGATTGCTAATAAAAATTTCTTTGAGTGTGCACAGCCAAATAAAGAAAAAAAATGTCTTCATCCCAAACATTATGGAGCTCACAGCACATACAAATGGCAGTAGGACAGCCATGTCCCCAAAGGCCATCTGTGCATACATATAATACAGTGAACACCAAATCAGACAGGCCTCGAATGCAGTTTTTTTTCTGGTTGATTCTGAATGCCAAACACAAAAGAGGCAGGACAAAAAAAAATGAAATCTAACAAAATCAAATGTCACATAATTAACCACAAAATGCTTTTCCTGGGTCTTTTGGAGTTTATGAAATTACAACCCAACTAGAAACATCTGGCCCTCAAGAGAAATCGCGTTTTTCACTCTTCAGATTAAACTGTAAAAAAAAAAAAAAAAAGGGCCAGGTTTTCTCGGTTGGCGAAAAAGCAGATAAGTCAGATACCCACGTGCCCCGGGACAATGGTGGCATTCCCCCCGTCTCTGTTCAGCCCCGCCTCCCGCTGAATCCATTACCCCCGGCGACAAAGGCATTATTGTCCCCCACACTTCACTGCGCAACAAAAGACAGCACACAGTCAGACTTTGATAAATCCATTTTAATGGAAAATGTAAAACCCCTTTGAACTTCAATGTACAAAGCATGTAACACTTGCACTTTTAAAATTTGAAATTGAAGCAAGCCATGTTTTAAAAAAATACATCATTGAATGTATATATGTATATATTTACACAGCATAATAAGTTTTTTATTTGTTTTCATTTAACTTCAAAAGTTCACCATAGTAAATCTTAACAAAACGAGACGATATTCTTGAATAAATTACAACTTTTGTAAATGTCTCCATTTTACAGCGAATACTTTTTTTTAATAAAATGCTGAAGTGTTCTGTGTTATTCATTTAGCCTGTAGTTTTCTTTACATAATATAACTTTACACTGTTTACAATAGTTTGGCAGTTCATTTTCAAAAGATATGGCATGAGGACTGCAATTCAGCAAAGATTCCCAAGTACAGGCAATAGCTGGTGTCCGTATCCTCTCACAGTAACTGTCTCAATGTAGTGAACGGTATTCAGAATCGATTTAGCAAACTGTACAAGTCACATTTACATTTGATCTATAACACATAATAGCATAGAACTCTTAAAAAATAAATACATCATTTGAATATTTTTCCACTGAAACAATATACAAGAACGAAAGAAAAAAACAGGACAAACGAACGAACGAACGAACGAACAAAACGAAAAAAAAAAAAAAAACAACCACTAGAGGGAACAGCAGTGCTGTTACTTGCAGATTATCTTTACACTTGCATTGAATCACAGTTATCCTGATGCTCTGGGCTATACTGCTATGGTGTCAGTAACAAATAAATAGAGTTTTTTTTTTTTAGTCTGCTTGGCACTGGAGGTTCATGATGCTAAGGTTAGTGTGCATATTTCGTGTGAGATGATGAAGAACGTCCGAGACGCGCGTCATTCTTCAGACAGCGACGAGGGGAAAGTGTCATGAGTTCTCCTCCGCCTCGTCCTGCTCTTCGGCGCAGCACCTCTTCAGTGTCCCCACTGCGTTTTTCACACAGTGATAAAAGATGTTCTTGACCTACAGAAAGGAGACGGGACACGGGCTGTTACCGAGCCATTACGGGTCTGTTTGGGCTCGCCCCCGTGCCCGCGGCGGGAGGGGGGGGGGGAGAGCCGGAGTGGACGGAGTAACGGGCTAAACGGCGGCTGGAAATGGGCCCAAATTGCGGGGCGGCTGGTTTGAGCGCTCGGGCACCAGCGCGCCTCTCCCAAAGTAATGAATCACTTCCACGCGTTTCGGGGGTGGGGGGGGAGGGGGGGGAAACGCGCTCTTATGCGACGCGTGAAACGCGGGCCGCTCGGTAAAGAATGAAGGCGCGTTCTGCGGGGGGAGAGGCGGCGCGGTTTCGTCGTTCCTCGTCTCTCTCTCTGAGCCGGGGGCGGCCCACTTACCGAGCCCAGCCGGCGCTCCGCAGAACCCGGAATGTTTTACTTGCGCAGCGACGCGCGGAAGCGCTCGCGAGGCTGAGGCGCGGCAGGGGCGGCCCCGCCTCCAGGGCGTGCGGAACACGGCGAGGACCAAAGGCTTCGGTCGCAACGAGTCCCGGACGGCTCCCCTAAACCGGCCTCCGACGCTTTTTAAAAATGACTAGCCGCCGCCGCGACGCTGAACCAGGCGAAAGAGCCCTCCGCGCGATTCGCTCTCGCCGAGAAGCGGACCGTGTGACTGCTGACAGGGTACATTACCGTAAAATGGAACCTTCATAAAGCTGTCCGGAGAGAGTGACTGATAACAAATGAAGCCATAACAATATAGCTAAAGCCAGCCTTTTTTTTTCTTTCCCTGAAACCCTGGCGAGTGAGTGGCGGACTCCATCCCATTTGCCCGCTTAGCGGAGGAGGGGAAGGCGGAGGGAAGGAGCGCGGGCCTGGTAATTAATGGGGACCATTTGCGGCGAGAAGGAGCTCAAACGCCCTCTTACCTGTAGCTTATCTTCGTAGTTAATTTCTTCTTTGGAGGATCTCAGTTCCTGTGTTAAATGAAATGAGTGCACCACATGTTCGGGTGACACAAAGTCATTAATCACTTGAACACAACTGTGAAGGTTCTGCACCTGAGGAGCATGAGAGAGAGAGAGAGAAAGAGAGAGAGGGAGAAAGAGAGAGAGAGAGAAGAGCGTTATCGCTGCATTGCAGTGTACTTCCACCAGACAGCACAACTGCTACTCCACACACACACACACCATCCTCATCTCACATTCAGGAGGAAACTACAGCAGATCTGAAAGATGAATTTATCGGAGAATGATGCATGATATCAAGAGGGGACAAGAGTAACAGTTACCAAGGCAACCGATAGATTTAGAGACATATGCATAAAGGAGAGTACAGTACAGACAACTCCACCAAGCAGAGAGAAATAGAGAGGGTGAGGACAAACAGAAAGGGACAAAACGGACAAACAAATTTAGAGTGGAGGACAAAGGAAGGCACTTGGACAAAGACATAAGGTGAAAGAGGAAAGGCACAGGAATGTAGCAGACAAAGAGACAAAGACATAGAGAGAGAGAGAGAGGAGCGAGAGAGATAGAGACAGAGAGAAGGTGAAAGGGCGACTGGCGGAGAAAGCAGAAAGAGAGAAAGAGTGGGAGAGAGAGAAGGTGAAAGGGAGACAGGAAGAGAAAGGTTGCAGACAGAGAGAGGGGGAGGGAAAGGAAGAGTAGGTGAAAGGGAGACAGGCAGAGAGGTAGCAGAGAGAGAGACAGAGAGGAGGTGATAGAGGGACAGAGAAAGGTAGCAGAGACAGACAGAGAGAGAGAAGGCAGAAAGGGAGCAGAGACAGAGACAGAAAGAGACAGAGAGAAGAGGTAAAAGAGGGACAGGCACAGAAAGGTAGCGGAGAGAGACACAAAGAGAAGGTGAAAGAGGGACAGGCAGAGAAACGTATCAGACAGAGAGACACAGAGAGAGAGAGAGGAGGTGAAAGAGGGACAGGCAGAGAAACGTATCAGACAGAGAGACACAGAGAGAGAGAGAGGAGGTGAAAGAGGGACAGGCAGAGAAACGTATCAGACAGAGAGACACAGAGAGAGAGAGGTGAAAGAGGGACAGGCAGAGAAACGTATCAGACAGAGAGACACAGAGAGGAGGTGAAAGAGGGACAGGCAGAGAAACGTATCAGACAGAGACACAGAGAGGAGGTGAAAGAGGGACAGGCAGAGAAAGGTATCAGACAGAGAGACACAGAGAGGAGGTGAAAGAGGGACAGGCAGAAAACGAGACAGAGACAGGCAGAGAAAGTACAGGCAGACAAGAGAGAGACACAGAGAGAGAGAGAGGAGGTGAACAGAGAGGAAAGAGGCAGGCAGAGAAAGGTATCAGAGAGAGAGACACAGAGAGGAGAGACAGGCAGAGAAAGGTATCAGAGAGACACACAGAGAGAGGAAAGAGGGACAGGCAGAGAAACGTATCAGACAGAGAGACACAGAGAGGAGGTGACAGGGGGACAGAAAGGTATCAGACAGAGAGACACACAGAGAGAGAGGAGGTGACAGGGGGGCAGGCGTGCGGACCTGGTGCAGGGCTCCGGCCGGGATGAGGACGGAGTCTCCCAGGAACTGCACCACGGTCCAGCCCTGCACGCCGTGCTCCTCCAGCAGCCGCTGCCGCAGCTTCCTGCTCAGGTAGCAGCCCGGCTCGCGGATGGGGTCGTGCTCCGCCGGCACCTCCACGCCCTGCTCCTTCGCCACCTGCGGGCCAAGCCAAACGCACGGGCGCGCGACGGATGAGCGCAGGGTCTGCCAGCCGCCGAACCGCCCCGAGACAAATCGCCTTCCCCCCCCCCCCTCAGAATACTCAGCGCTGCCAAGTGCCCAAATGCACATGCACTCTCAATACACTTCAGCCCACCGTGACCCCCCTCCGCTCAGAACTGCTGACTCGTGATTTCCCTATGAAAGACCAGCCCCCGCTCAGGACTCTGACGGCCCTGCGTGCCAATCCTGCCTCCTGAAGATCACAGCATTGTGCAGGCCGCCTCGTAAAGGAGACTAAAGTTCAAGAGGGGGGAAAGTAATTAAGTGTCCCCAATTAATTCTTTGTCTGGAGGGAGGCGGTGTCCTGAGGACATTCAAACAGACTGGGGAGACACAGAACGTCCCGTTTCAGTGAGTCACTGAACTACTGCAAGACTGGGGGGGGGGGGGGGGGGGGGGGGGGGGGGGGGGGGGGGGGGGGGGGGGGGGGGGGGGGGGGGGGGGGGGGGGGGGTTGGGGGGGGGGGGGGGGGGGGGGGGGGGGGGGGGGGGGGGGGGGGGGGGGGGGGGGGGGGGGGTAGGGGGGGAGAGAATGAAGCTAAAAATAACCTTGTGCAGGAACTCTTTAATTTTCTCCACGTCTTTGCTCACGTAGATGTGCCACAAGGCTCCCGGAGTCTCGCTGGAGTCTTTTAATCTTTTCTTCACACTGTCATCCAGATCCTCCTCCTCCAGTCTCTTCAGCACACCTGCAACGACACGCACGCGCGCACACACACACACACACACACACACACACACACACACACACACACGCACGCAGACAAACGCGCAGTCAGACACCGCGTGGTCGTCTCCAGCCCGACACCGCCAGCCGGCTGACAGGCGCTTCTGCCCGCCTCTCCCCGTGAAGGGGGCGCGTTTAAAAATGCATAACAATGAAGACGGGGCGGCGGCGTCTGTCCGTGCTTTAATGCCTGTCCCTCTTTCTGGAGGTCTGAAAGCCTCGCTGCTATAAATAGTCTGGGGCGGGGAGGGGGTGGGGGTGGGGGTGGGGGGGGGGGGGTGATGGTGGGTGGGGGTTGGGGTATCACATTCCAGAAAGGCTTCCTCTGTCAGGAGACAGGACATGACTGAGGCGCTGCAACAAGTCAAAACAGCAGAGCCCATCTCCCTGCCCGACACACACACAAACACGGATCTAAAAAAAACCCCACCATTCAGCAGCGAACCAGCTAATCCCCTTAGCATTTCTGCAAATTTCCATATATATATTTTTTTCCACCCTCTCCCCCAGATTTTAGTTATTTCTTTTCGAGCTCCTGGGGATTTAAATCGGGTTTATGCGCCATTTTAGGGGGCCGCTTGCGTTTTTTTTTCAGCCTGTCTGTTTTCGGTGAAACTCAGGACAAGTTTTAAAGTTTTAGTCAGCTTTGCTTCAGCACGAACGAGGCGGTATGCTCAGCGATTACACTGGGTTCGGCTGCTCCTGAAACTCGTTCCAGATGGTTCTCTTCAGCCGGTCGTCCACATTCCATTGTTTGAGGAATTCTTTAACGTCTGCCGCATGTTTTCCTTTTTTGTGCACTGTGGCACGAGGGGGGGGGGGGGGGGGGGGGGGGGGGAGAATGCAAAACCCTGACCGTTACTTTCCCACAAAAAAAAAAAAGAAGAATTTTTTCCTCTCCTGGAGAAAACGGCCTGACCTACTTTCTGAAACCGGCTGACGCCGGGTTGTGGAGGCGGTTGGCGGCGGCGGCGGCGGCGGCGGCCCTACCTGTTTTAGAGAGGACTCCGTTTCCCTTGGCGACCCCGACGTAGACGAGGACGCTCACGATGTCGGACACCTCCATGTGAAGGTTGGCCGTCCCAAAGTCCTGCTCCTGAGAGGCGGCCACACCTGGGGAGAGAGGAGAGACGGTCAGATCCCCACCGCCGCACCGGCACTAAGACACCCGCACACAAACGCACCTTCATTCAAGTAAACATCAAACACCAGCCTGATGCCTGCTGCTTTACTGAGCCAAGCATCTATCGACAGGCTCTGCTTCCAGCCTACCTGGTACGTACCCAAGTTCACACACAGACACACACACAAACACACACATACACACACACACACACACACACACACACACACACACACACACACACACACACACAGTAGCTCAGTTTCAAGGGAATGCCTTTCTCAGTGGCTGTCATATGTACGGTAAAGCACAAAGAGTGACAGGGGGCTGCAGGCTCAAATCTCGTACCGTACGCGCAGCACAGCCGGGGACCCAGGTCCGGCCGGACGAAGAACGTGGGCAGGTGGGAGGCCAGGTTGAGGCTCCCCTCGGGGTCCGAGTACTCGGGGAGGGGCAGGTTCTTCATTAGATCGTCGTACCTGTGAAGCAGGAGCGGACGACGGGTCACCGTAGGGAATACACACACACACACACACACACACACACACACACACACACACACACACACACACACACAGAGGCACAGAGCCTGCAGGCATTAAAACCCAAAGCAGCTGTCCCGGGCGGCCTACCTAGAGGGCATGAGTGCCATGAACTCTTCCCCCGAGGGCCAGTCCTTCAGCCGGTACACCATGGTGTCCCCGTCCTTAGATTTGGGTCGCTCTAGAGGGAGAGACCAGGGCAGGGAACACCAGTGAGTGAACCGTTCTGAGAGCTCCGGGTTCCCAGCTCAGGAAGACGGGGAATTTGGGGGGAAACTCACTTGTCAGGTCCTCAAAGCCGTCCCAGAACTCCTTGATCCCGGAGTTGGAGACCACCCCGTCCTTGCAGTTCAGAAGGTCTCCTTGGTGGTCGGCGAACTCCTGGTTGAAGGACTCGGCCTTCCACAGACTGGCGTTCAGCCTCTTGTGCACCCCCGACACCAGCACCGGCTGAAATTTAAAAGCAGAAATGTGAACTCACAAATTACAGCGGAGGCACTTTTAATGACACAATTATTTTTTCAGACACAAAATAAATATTTGAACAAAATTAATGGAGAATTAAAAATTATAAATGTGCTTCCCTGCAGGTAATCTATTCTAGTAATTTATGGAGGTGATTCAGCTTCCTTAGAGAATAAATATTACAATATAAGTAGAAAAATGTAGCCTAATGTTCAAGGTGAAACTACGGTTTGAGGTGAACGTTTCCCATCAACAATGTGCCCACAAATCTCCTTGCTGTATAAACAGGGACACAGTTAAAATGAAACTACAGCCGAATAAAACATTCTAGCACATTCCACACTCTATCTCTGGGCAGACATTTGTTGAAGGGTAACACAGGCAAACCGTAATCAATGTAACTTATAACCAGGTTACTAATTTACGATAGCGAACACTCAAATCCTCAATAAATTCCCAAATTGCACCAAGACCAAGATTCACAGGAACAAAATGATTCCATTTCCCCGAACAGCCAGTCAGCGACATTACAAACTGTAAATGAGCAGATCGCGCAATAAACTACGCAGACACTCCTGCGCAGTCTTCCCCAGACTTAAATGACTAAGCCCTTCTCTCTTTGTGTAAATTTTCTATGAGGCTGTAAACAAGCCGTCCAATTCTATTTAAAAAAAAAACCAAAATGCCTGTCGGGATTTGTGGGGTGGGAAGGGAAGGTGAAGTATGAGGAAGGGAGCCGAACAGTGCTGACAGGACAGGATATGAAGTGCAGGAGAGCGTGCTGTGGCTCAGACAGAGGTAAACAGTGAGGAGGGGCCGTGTGGGTAACTAACTGCTGTTTGTCTGCTTCCTTTGCTCCTCTGCTCTCCTGTGAGGACCGTACTGCATCTGCAGCGGGGAGCGGCCCAGGAAGTGCGCACGAGCGGAAGCGTGCATACAGGCCGCGTGCTCGGCCAATCCCGGGCGAGCCCGGCGGTGATGTCACAGGGGGGAGCACTGACCTGGCCCTGCCTCCAGCACTCCCTGAAGAGCTTCCAGTTGGCGGGGTTGCGGTGGTCCTTGAGCCAGAGCAGGCCGCGCTCGTACAGCCAGGCGTGGGGGATGTCGGCGTGGAGCTTCGGGGGCTCCTCCGCGCCGGGCTTCCTGCGCTCGGCCTTGGGCTCCTCGCCGGCTTCCTGCTTCAGGCTCAGCTTGGCGCCCCGGCTGGCCGGGATCTTGTTTTCCACCACGGAGGCGATGATGTCATCCAGGATGTTGGGCATGGTCCTGCCGCTCTTGCCGGTCTGGGCAGCGGGGAGAGGAGAGCAGAGGGGGGGGGGGAGGGGGAGGGGGAGGGGCGAGGAGAGAGAGAGAACAAAAGGCGAATGTTAGACACAGAACCCGTGTAGAGAGAGGGAGCGTGTTCTCCTGGCGGTGCTGGAGGCCGATGTGGGTCAGAGTAACAGGGCGGGGCGGGGCGGGGCGGGGGGGCGGGGCGGGCGCTCACCTGCGAGGCGGTGGAGTACACGGGGGCGAAGGCGATGCCGGCGTCGGTGGAGCCCAGCCGCAGCTTGCCGGCGGTGGTGGTGAGCAGGTCGCGCAGCGTGGAGCCCTGCTCCGTGCTGTTGGGCACCAGCGCGCCGGGCTTGCAGTGCAGCGCCTCCAGGCCGTCCGGGTGATCCTTCTCCTCCTTCGCCATCTTCCCCAGCGGCGACTCCTTGTTCTCTGCGCGGAACGAACCGGAATAAACGAAGGAAAAACCCGCCGGCGCCTTCGCCAGCCGCCGCTCCCCAGGCTAAAGCGAAGGTGACTCCGCAGAGGGCGGCGTCGGCGGATTAAAAAAACCGTCCCGGGCCGCGCTAAATTCGGGGGTGGAGGAGGGATTGCATCAGATAAACAGGCGCTTATGCGGGCCTCCCGGGGGACGGCCCGGCCTGCCTGCCTGCCTGCCTGCCAGCCTGCAGCGGGCCGACGCGCTGGCCCGCCCGTAACGCACACCGCTGAGCGCCACATTTAAGGAATGCTGGCCGCCTGACAGCGGCGCTCAGGAAAAATCTGGACCGCTGGCAGGCAGGCCCCCGCTTTCCACTGCCGCAGCGCTGCTCGCCATCAGCCAAATCCCCCGCCACACTGCTTCCTGTTATTGTGTTGTTTAAACGCTCAGAGTCTCCCGCCCCCTATCCCCCCTCCCAACCTCCCCCCCCAACCCCAAAACTCCCCCCCACCACCCAGCACCACACCCACCTTTCTTCTCCTCCCTGGACTTCTGCTCGGCCAGGTCGGCCAGGAAGTGCAGGGGGGACTGGGACTCGGGCGGGGTCAGCCGGCTGCTGTCGGTGCTGGTGTCGCTGGCGGGGCTGCTGCCCCCGTTGGCCTCCACCTTCTGGGCGGGGTTCTGCTGCGCGGCGTCGGGCTTGCACAGGGAGAGCTTGTTGCTGTGGTTCAGCACGTTCTGCAGGACCTGCACGGGCAGCGCGGAGGAATGCTTTAGCGCCGCCGCCGCCGTCGCTAACCGTGACATCACAAACAACCCGAGCTTTCCAAGATCCCCAGTCACACGCTGTTCCAGCGCTGTGACAAGGGTGAACAACCTGTGACTTCTGTTTTGGAAACGGTAACAACAGAGGAGGAGAGGGAGAGGGGGAGGGGGAGAGAGAGAGAGAGAGAGAGAGAGAGAGAGAGAGAGAGAGAGAGAGAGAGAGAGAGAGAGGGAGAGAAGGCAGAGAGGACTCTTTTTAATACCTGGGAGACTCCGTTGGTGGACGGGATCTTGTTGAGCAGTGCTGTGTGCTTCCCCGCACAGGAACAGTGCGACTTGATGCCATACTTCTCTCTGAGCATGTGCATGGCATTGACCAGATCCGTCAAAACTGCGAGAAAAAAAAGACATTTTACACATCGAACACATTTACACATTTTCCTGTGAATAAATCACTCTGCAGTATTTACATATTCACACACAAAGAGAAAGACACGGTTTGAATATTACCATGTATTACTAGAAGTATTACTATGACTATGTCATGAAATAAAGAAATATCATGGGTGTAACCTAGAATCGCAGGAACCCTCCCTTACTTCCCAGGAAACAAATACTAGTACATGAACATACAGTACAAAACTGTGTGAACTTGGCAGCCCTTCAAGCACACCAAAGGCACACACAAAAGCACAGCCTGTGATGTTTAGGGAGAGGTCATGCTTTCGGTTTGGCGGCTAGGCTAGGCTAGGCTAGGCTAGGCCAGGCCAGGCCAGGCTAGGCTAGGCTAGGCTAGGCTAGGCTAGGCTAGGTTTACACCCGCCGCCTGGTCATCATCCGCATGCGGGGCGGGTTTCGTTCTCTGAGAAAGGGGAGCTGATCTCCCCCGCCGCCGGGCTACAATGACAGGAAAGACGGCGGTGGCGTTGGCCGAGGGCCAGGGGCGAGGGCGCAGCTCCGTACCGGTCCCCGGGATGATCTGCGTGGGCATCAGGTGCTTGTGGTCGTGCGGCTGTCCCTTGACGCACTTCAGCCAGGCGTACAGCTCTTTGTCTGCGGCAGAACGAAAAGAGGGGGGGGGGGGGGAAGGACGTTACTCAGCGGACGAACAGAGCCCGTCTCTCCCAACGCAAACGCGACGGCGCGGACGCCCGCGTCCTCCGTGATTAATGTAGCTCCGCTGCCCGCCAGCCGTAGGATTCGCTACAGAGGGGAAGCGCTCGCTCTGTGAGCGCGGGGTAAATAAGGGAGGTACAGCAGCCGCAACAATTCAGCTTCAGTGGCGCGCTTCTGTCGAGCCCAGAGAAGCGCAGGAGGCCAAGGCTGGGATGGGCTGCTTTATGGCCTGCAGCGCGGTCAATTTGTTCAGTGCAGTCCACCACAGCAGAATCAGTACTCCCCCCCACCCCCACCGTGGAGATTCAGTAGACCAGGAGCGCCAGTAGGGGAGGCTAAAGACCAAGGTGGTCGGGTCGTATGCAGAACGCTTTCAGAAATGGCAGGTATTACCAGCTCATCTGCATACGTTTCCCCCCTCCTAGAGCTCGCCACCTGTACCTCCAGCAGAGGGCGCTGCTGACTTATACCCACCCAGCGCTTTTAAAGCCATCAAAACACTGCAGAGAGCTTTTACTGGAGGAACTGGGGACTGCTGTGATGAACTGCTACAGCAAACAAAGGAAGGAGGGGAAACAGGGAATGGGGGGTTGGGTAGGCGGGGGGGGGGGGGGGGGGGGGGGGGGGGTGCAATGACTATAGCATTTGGAGTCTACGTTCTATGGCGCAACTTTCAGGAAGAAATCAAATCGTGGCTGACCTTTGGAGCTCTTCCGTTCCTTCGCCTTGTAGCAGTCCAAACAAACGACGAATCCGCACTTCTGGCAGACCCAGTGGATGTTAAACAGCGTGGCCTCGCATGCGTCGCACATCTCCCGCACGCCGCGCACGGCCCTCTTCCAGGCGATCTTGGCTGCAAGGCAAAGCAAACAGCCGCGGGTGAGACGAACGTTCGCTCGCAGGAGCATTCCCAGCTGCGGCCGCGCTCCGAGCGGCAGATGGCACGCACGGCCGAGGGAGGGGAAAAAGTCGGGGCTGTTCGCCTCAGTTCACCAAAACCGCGACCCCCTACGCACAACCTTCACCTAAAGGTTTGGAGAATCCTGTAACTGTTGCATTTCGACTGTCTAAAACACGACTTTGTATAAATCGTAACTAAGCCAGCGAAGAAAAAACTGTTATAAACATGCATCTATGCCTTTGGAACGCAGAGATATAATAAAATCTGATCCAAAAATATTTTCTGCGTTGGCAGGCTGCAGTAGCACGGAAAACTGTAATACAATAACAGCAGAAAGCACTGCGCAGGAAAACAAGGCTGACCGTCTTTTTTGATCCACGTCGCCGCCGTGCTCTCGGTCACGACCAGCTGACAGAACTTGTCCCCGATGTAGCTGAGGATGTACTTGGACGTCTCCAGGTCCAGCTCGTTGTCCTCGTACACGTCCGGCGCCCACAGGCTGACCGCCTCCTCGTCGTACTGGTCCGGGGACGAGAACCCGTCGATGCGGATCACGCCGTTCTTGCTGTACGAGAGGCTGCGGGGGGGGTGGGGGGGGGGGGTGGGGGGGGGAGAACGAGCAGAGAACATTCACCCGGGGGAGTCGGGGCGAGGACGCCGTCTCCAATAGCAACCGCCTTTTAAACGTATTCGAAACAAACCTTATAATGGCAATAAAAACAATAACAGAAAGCCGACCATCAACCGGAGGAGAGCGTTCCCCCGGCGACGGCGCTGAGCGGATATCAGAATTCTCTTTCATTGCGTGCGCCTGCTGGGAGGAATCTGTCCGCGGCGGCCGCCTGGAGCCCGCGCGCCATTACGGAGGGGGAGCAGCCGCAGAAACAAGCGCCGAGCGCGGCTAATCTGGAACGGCGCGGGGGGCAGCGGGACGGGGAGCCGTCGAGGGGCCGGCTCCGGGGAGGGGTTCGATGGGGGGGGGGGGGGGGGGGGGGGTGTCTGACCACTGCGCTTGACTCAGACTCCAACCGCGGCTCAGACACAAAATGGCGGACATCTGCGAGGCCAAGCGGGAGAGCGGCTAAAGCTATCGAGCAGGAGAGCAGCTAAAGCTATCGAGCAGGAGAGCGGCTAAAGCTATCGAGCAGGAGAGCGGCTAAAGCTATCGAGCAGGAGAGCGGCTAAAGCTATCAAGCGGAGAGGCGAGGGGAGGGAAACGGGGGCGGGGCCGACTGGACGTACCGGCGGAAGTAGTAGAAGCGGCAGAAGACGGGCGAGTGGGCGGGCTCCTCGCCCTTCTTGCTGCGGACCACCCGGCACTCGCGGCACTTCTGCAGGTTGGGCCCGATCTCGGAGCACGAGTCGTCCTGCAGGAAGGACTCCCCCGTCTGCTTCAGCTTCTTCACCTTGCGCCAGTCCTTCAGCACGGAGCGCGGGATGCCGTCTGAAAGGGAGGGGGGCGGGCGTGAGCGTCGCGGGCGTGAGCGTCGCGGGCGGGCTAGCCTGCGCCGCCGCTTTCCTGGAAAACCACTCGCATCTTACACCGGATGAACAGAGGCCTACAAAAAAACCCTTTTACTCCACCCAGCCAAATCCCACAGCGCATAACTAACTCAAGACAAAGGGCACGTTTCACATAATGAGCTTCAGGACAGTTTGAGGGCGGCGGTAATGACACTGATCGACACAGTACACACCAGAAAGAACTTCTAAACAAATACTCCACACCCCATTCTCATGCTGAACATTTCACATTTGAAATCAAACGACAGTTAAAGCAATTAACGAAACGGAGGGCGGAAGTTTGTTCCTACCCGCAAGCACAGGCCAGTACCTACTGTTCTATAAATCTTACAGCGAAATGCATCGTTGACAAGCGACTCAGTAAAATGTGACTTAGCAACAAAGGAGCTGTTCTCTATAGAAAACAATAATCCGCAAAAGCTAGCAAAAAGCTCAGGGAGTTTTCCAGTTAAGAGAAAGCAAACGCTTAACATGTCCTGGCAAGATGTGCTTCACATAAACGTGAACATTCCTAGTTTTTTTTCTTTCTTTTTTTTTTCACATGCACAGCTGCAGACCAGATGTGAAGAGCTCAACATTCCCCTGCCATGCAATGGCTTCCCTTTCAGAGCTAATAACAAGAACATAAAGCGTCCAATATCCAGGGCGTCGAAGGAATAACATTTCTTTAAACCACGATGCGCACATAAACGGAACATTCGAAGCGGCAGTGAAACAAGATGGCCGCCGCGCTGTTTTCTACACGGCGAGACAGAGGCCCGCGTTCGCGGGGGAGACTTACTGCTGCTGGCCAGCTTGAGCTTGGTCTTCTCCCGGGCGCTCCTGAAAATGCCGTTGGGCTTGAGCTCGTCCTCGTCCTTGTCGTCGCCCTTCCTCCTCTGCATGTCGTTCTGCTTCTTCTTGTAGGTGGGCTTGGGCTGCCGCTTGGCCCGCTGCTCCGACTTGCTCTCGCTCTCGTCCGAGTCCTCGCCGCTGTCCGAGCCGGACTCGTAGGCGCGCTTGGAGCAGCGCCGCGTCCGCCGGTCCTCCGCGGGGGGCGGCCGCTCCCGGGGCCCTTGGCCTCCTTGCCCATCTCCGCGTCGCCGGAGGTGGAGGCGACGAGGCTGACGGTGCAGGGCTTGATGATCTCGGCGGCGGCGCCGCCCAGCTTCTCCGCCTTGTTGGTGTTGCGGTCCTCCTCCGAGTGGCGGGTGAGCCAGGCCTTCTTCAGCTTGTGGTAGTTGGGCTGGATCAGCTGGGCCGGCTGCCCGTTGGTCAGGGAGCCGCCCGATTTGCCCAGGGCGTTGGCGGGGGCGGGGCCGTCCTGCGGGACGGGCGGCGGGCAGGGCGGGGCTTTGGGGATGGGCGCGGGGGCGAGCTCGCCCTCGGCGGCGCCCGCGCTCCTGGACTGGGCCGCCGCCGCCAGCGCGGCCTTGTGCTTTTTCGGGTGGACGAAGCCGGTGGAGTACGGCTGGCCCGGGGCGGTCGCCGTGGCGACCCCTGCGGCGGGCGGGGCCGGGAAGGCGGCGGGGGAGGAGGTGCGGGACCTGTCCTCCTGCGCCTCCGTGCCCAGGTGGGCCGGCGCCCGTCCGGCGCCCGCGGCCGACGGCGAATAAGACGCCTCCGAGCCGGCCCGGCTGAGGACGCTGGGGGCGGAGCACGCCGGGGCGCTCCCCTCGGGCTTAGTGTTGCACGCCGGGCTGGCGGAGGTGGCGGCGGGGCTGGGGGCGCGCTGCGATGCTCGGAGCAGGCTCTTCTTGTACTGCACGCACGCGTCCTCCAGGTTGGTGTTGGGCAGGATGACCCTCCCGCCCTCCCTGCCCTGCTCGGGTTTCGGGAGGTCCGTCTGGCTCTTGCCGGGGAAGGGCCTCTCCGGCTCTTTGGCCGCGGCCCTGGGGCCCGGCGAGCCGTCGTACTTTATGCAGGTGGACTGGCGCACGATGACGGAGGCGGTGGCGGCCTGCGGCTTGGCCCCGCCCTTCTCCGAGTGCCAGCCGGGGGCCTTCTCGTGGCCCTGGGGCTCCCCGGCCTTCCACGCCTCCGGCGAGCCCATCTCGGCCCCGCCCTTCCCGGCCCCGCCCACCTCCCGCAGCTCCGGGAGCAGCGTCGGCGGCTTCTGCTGCTCCGACACCTTCCCCGCCGCGCTGACGGGCTGGATGGGAGTGAGCGTGGGCGGGGACAGCCGGCCTCCGTAGCCCGCCTCCTTGCGGTCCAGCGTCTGCTGGGTGGGCGGGTGAAAGACGGGGGCCCGGTGGAGGGCCGGCATGCACCTGAGGGGGTTGGAGGGCGAGCCGGCGGGGGCGCGCCTCTCGCTGGGGCCCGGGGCACTCAGCGGGTGCAGGGCCACCTGCTGGGAGAGCTGCTCGCTGATCTTGCCCACCAGCCCCTCCCCCTCGGGCTGGTGCTTGATGAGCGGAGGGGGCTTGGAGAAGGGCTTCCCCCCGCCGTACCCGGCCAGCGACAGGGGGCCGGACGCGGGGGCCGGCTGGCCGCTCCCGGCCCCGCCCCCGGCCCCGCCCACCTTGTCGAAGTAGGAGTTGAGGTCCTTGGAGGGGTAGAGGCGGGGCGGCTCGTTGGGCACGCTGTTGGACAGGGTGGTGAAGTAGTTGCTGGGGGGCAGGGTCTGCGGGACGGCGTGCTTGAACTTGTAGAGCTCGGCGGCGGCGGCGGCGGCGGCGGCGGCGGGGGACGAGCGCTCCAGCTCTTTGTCCGGGTGCGCGGCGTGGCCCTTGGGCAGGGCCCGCGCGTACGCCTCCCTCTCCGCCTCGCTGGGCCGGATCTTGGCGGTGAAGGGCGCCACCTCGATGCTCTCCTGGAGGATGCGCCGGTTCTCCTCCTTGTACTTGCTGGCGCGGTCGCCGGCGTCCGGCCCCGCCCTCTGCGGCGGCGGGGGCGGCGGCTTGCCGTGGCAGCCCGACAGGGGGTCCAGGAAGAGGCGGGGCCCAGGCCCGTGCCCGTCCTTGCCCGTCGGGGTCCTGCTGCGGCTCTGGTCCTGCTTCAGGTGGGCCGAGGCCATCGTCCGGATCGGGTGATCGATGAAGGCCTTTTTCTCCAGCTCCCTGGAACAGCCGGACAAAAAATCACACGCTTTAAAAACAAAACATAGTGCCAGGAGAGCAATGACATAACAATGCGGCCATTGTGTACAGCACTACTCTACTGAACCACACCTACGTGAATCAGCTCACTATTACGTGCTAACGCTACACAACTGGACCACTGCCAGTACAAATAATTTAAGAGAAATCACATGACAGCGACCGCAATCGCACTAATGAAACGCCTCTGGTTCATTTAAGAAACGGCACACGGGCCATAAGGAGGAGGGAGCGCTGACCCCTTTTCTCCAAACATAAGGAAAGTGTACTGAGAGGGGCTGTGTGCGCATAGCTGCCCTGTCTGGGAACATTAGCACGTGTAATAGCAGCGCTGCGTTAGGGAGAGCCAGGCTGAATGGGAGTACAGTGCTCCCATCACATGCCGCTCGTTCCAGCTTGGGTCACATGCTGTTGGAGCGCGTGCGGTTGGCGAGCACTCACTCCCGGTGGAGGTCCCCCGCGGCCTTGGACAGGGGCGGGCTGGCGTGGGCGCTGATCTTGATTGGCCGGTGGGGGTCGGCGCTGGCGGGCCTGACCGGGACGTGGCTCAGTAAGCCCAGGCTGTCGGCGGAGGTCACCGGGGTGTGCTGGTGGAGCCACGGGCTGGGGGAGTTCTGTCCAGAAATACACACACAGGGTCAGAGTGAGCCTGGAGCGCGCGCACACACACGTATACACATGCGCACACATACATATCCACACAGACAAACACACACGCACACACATGCATGCATGCACACATACACATTCACACACACACACACACACACACACACACACACACACATACGCATACGCACACCCACATATACATACACATGAACACAAACACATACGAACACAAACTCTCCCTCCTGTGTGAGCCAAAAAGAATGTTCCAGAAAACCACACAGTATCCACAACCCCCTGCCATAATTAGACATACAGTGGAGAAGGCATAGCTGGCGAGCAGCGCACAGCCCCTTGGCTAAGATCAGTGGGGCCCGACGCTGAGGGAGGGGGGGGTTGGGGGGGGTATGAGAATGGGCTCATTATGCCCACGCCTGCACCGCGTGCGTGCGCGTGCAGGGGGGATGGGGGGGGGAGGGGGAGCGTAACGCGGTTCGCTCGTCAGGATGATCTCGCTGCACACGAGCCGTCCCTTCGTGACCCGCTCGCTCCCCGGGCGCCAGCCTCATACTTCCCATCATGCTCTGCTCCCGCCCTGGGCCTGTCACGAGCCCTGCCACTGTGCTCAGTTTCATATTTCCCATCATGCTCTGCTGGCGCTCTGGGCCCGCCTCTCAGTCACGAGCGCTGTCAGTGTGTCAGCTTCATATTTCCCATCATGCTCTGCTTGCTACAAAAGGCGCTCTCTGAATGTGGCTTGTTTTTCTCAGGCAGGGGATTTGATGAAGAAGCTATCGACGACCTCTGCGCCATAACAGTCGCTAATAAGAGGTTACGGTCTTCAGACACTGATGTTTCCCAGAGAATGACACACTTTTAGTGGCAGTTTAATCTGAGGTCATCATGCTCACCCCATCACTTTTACGCAAACCGAACGCACAGGAATGCTGCCCATTATCACGTACAATACACACACTGTGCAATCTACTTCCTCTGAGCTCGGACTCAATGCAGCCCTTGTGGCAACATGCAGAAAATGTCAAATATCCAACGTTACACACAAAAGGTTATCTATGTAGACGGCATGCCAGAAACACCTACCCTCCTCAAGCTGGCCTCGGAGCTGACCGCGTTTTCCGGGTGCACCCACTTGGAGGAGGGCAGGCCGAGGCCCGGGTACGAGTGGGTCCCGTTGGGGTACTGCCAGATGATGGGGTAGAGCCCCAGCTGGCTGTAGGAGGGGCTGGTGTGCGTCTGGGCCAGCAGAGGGGGCGGAGCCTGCTGCGGGAGGAACTGCTGCTGCTGGTGGGGGTGGTGGTGGGCCAGGGCCAGGTGACCCAGCCCGCCGGCGTGGCCCGAGTCCAGGCGGGGGTGCCCGCCCAGCAGGGAGGCGGGGGGCATGCCGGGGAGCACGCCGGGCAGCAGGTGCGGGTGGTGGACCGAGTGGTGGGCGGCGCCGCCCAGCGCGTGGGCGTTGATGGGCGAGCCCGTCAGGAGGTGCGAGGGGTGGTGGGTGTTGGGGGTGAGGCAGGGGGGGTGGGAGGAGGCGTGCAGCGGGTGCAGGTGCTGGTGCAAGTAGGCGATGTGGTTGGTCTCCGCCTCGGGCCGGATGAGGGCGGGGTCCCGGTAGACCGTGAAATGCTCGTTCTTGTCGATGATGAGGGGGCTCTTGGTGGGCTGGCCGGCCCCCGCCTCCCGGGCGGGGACGGGCTTGAAGCTGGAGCGCGGGGGGGCGGCGTCCGGCTCGGCTCTGGAGGCGGGCCGGCCGGCGGCCCCCCCCGGGCCATCCGGATACCTCATTTTGTGTTTGGACACCTCGGGGGACGTGTTTGGTTTGGGCTTGCTGGCCTCGGGGACGCTGTGGGTTTTGGACTTGACGATGTCGGGGGAGGGATTGCACTTGGGCTTGAGGACGTCCGGCGAGGGGCTGGACTTGCGCGGCGTCCTCCTGGCGTCCTCGGCGGCGGCGGCGGCGCTCTTGATGCACGGGACGACGGACGAGTACTGCTGCGCCTTCTCCCGCTCGGCCACGGCGGCCGACTCGCTGACGGAGGTGAGCGGCCGGATCACCTCCGAGTGGCCGAACTCCACCCGGCCGCCCAGGCAGCGCGCCGGCGGCTGCTCCTCCGGCCTCCGGCAGTCGGCGGCGGCGGGCTTCAGCACCAGGTGCCGGGGCTCGGGGGCGTACGCGTCCGGCTTCTGCGAGGCCAGGAGGGCGGAGACGGCCTCCGAGCTCTCCCGGGACCCCGGGCGCGCGCCCCCTCCTCCGTGATGTCGATGACGCACTGGGTCCGGGCGGAGGCGGCGGCGGCGGCGGCGTAGTGGTCCTTGGGTTGCGTCTTCACAGTGCTTCTCATGTCCACGATGCAGCCCTGGACCTCGGGGGGGCCCGAGGGGGTGGGCGGCCGGGCCGGCCGCGGCGGGGCCCTGTCCTCCGGCCGCTCGCGGTCCGCCGGATGCGCCGCCGGCTCGCCCTGCCTGCCCTTCTCCTCCCCCTCCCGGTCCACCCGGGGAGAGAGGCCGTCTGTCCTGGCCGGCTCCTCGGCCGGCCCCCGGGGACTCTGGGACTTGCGGTCCTCGTCCTCCTCCTCCTCGCTGGCCTTCGACGTGCCCTTTCCTTTCAGCTCGTTCTCCGAGTTCTGCTCGGAGGACGAGTCCACGGCTCTCTTGTTAGAGTTCTCCGAGTCGCTGCTCTCCGAAAAGTCCGAGGCAGTGTCCGGCTTCAGCCTCTTCAGACCCACCTTCTTGTCCTCGTCCTCCGGCTTCCTCCTTTTGTTTACCATCTGTTTGCTTTTGCTTTTTGATAAGTCTGGAAGTTAAACAGAGGAGCTGTATCAGCGGGATAACACATGCAGGTTCATTAAGTGCAAAACTAAAGCAAAAAAACAGGCACTCCAACTGTCTAACAGCCCAACAGCCTGCTCCAACAGTCCTTAAACTCGTTTGTGAGGCTCAAAATGCGTGGTGGTTCCTAAGTACGTCTGACCAGAGCATGATGTCATCTCTTCCTTACATTTAAAATGCTGATTGCATCCTAAGTGCTGCATTAGATGTGTGATAAATGAGACCCGGGATTAATTTATGCTCACTTAAAATGTCCATTTCTCTGCAGATTCCCCACTCAACCCATCACTTTGGCAGCCAGTCCTGACACATATTAAGAGCGGTGGCCCTTTCCCATCGCTGCTACACACCAAAAAATACACCCCCCCCCATCCCTACCCCCATTAGGGGGCCAAATAGCTCAGTTGCCAGTCTTTCACAGTACGGTACTGCTGAAGCTTCCTGTAGGCACACCATCACCTCCTGCAGTCATGAATATTCAAGACCTTCAGCAACGATGCGGAAAGAGACTCCTGCCTCTGTGGACCTGCGTGGCCTTTGCCTCCATCTGGAAAGCCTGCGGTGCATGGCAGGCTTTCTCCTCTGTTAAGCACAGCACTCTGAACACCTCGTCCAGCTAATCAGGGCTTTTTACTCAGCTCGCACAGAAGGTACTCTCGGCTCTGAGTGTTTATGAATTTACACCGAGCTGAAAGCCTATAAGTCACCATGATATAAAGTAAAGCAAAAACACCAGCCAGTTACAGAATGCATTCTACACAGCATGCAGGCTAAGAAGTCAGCTGGGCTGGGAACTGAAATAGCGTGCTCTTATGGGGACGGGGGCGCGATTCGGGAGCGCACCTCCTCTCGCGCCGCCGTCGACCTTCTCCTCCTTGATCTTGTCGTCGTCGGGGACGCTGCTGTCGGAGCCCTTCCTGCGGCAGGAGCGGGGGCCGCGCTGCTGGCCCGGAGACTGCTGGCCCTGCGGCAGGGGCTGCTGGGGGAGTGGCTGCTGCTGCTGCTGCTGCTGCTGGGGGCCCAACTGCTGCTGCTGCTGCTGTGGGCCCCGCCTGCTTGGGGGCGGAGCCTGAGGAGTTCATCACGGGTCTGGGGCTGTTGGCTTGAGCGCGTGTGTAATGACCCTGCGGGGGGGGGGAGGAGCCAACCACAGCGACAGCGGTCAACGCAAAGGCAAAGTCGAAAGGACGCCATCTGCACAGCTAAGAGCGGCCGTTCTCCTGCTTCCTGTCACATAATTCCACACCGCCAGCGGTAAGCCGCCATTTTATTCAACAGAGAAATCGTCTCATCGTGAGCATAACTCCAATCTTTCGTTAAAACTGAGGCACGAGGTAAAATTCAGCTTAAAAGAAGAGTTCCTATGGCTCTTTTTGACCGTTTTTTTAAACCAAAAAGAACAGTATCACAAGTCCTCTTATCTGGGCTACTGATGACTAAAGAACGGGATATGCACTGGACTGACTGGGTAAACACTACTGTTTCTACAGAGGTTGCGGCCCGGTACCTGAGTGCTTCCTGTGGTGCCGGTAGGTCTCCCTCCTGAGGTCTGCTTGCATATCCCCAATTAATGTTTTAAAAGGAGAACAGAACAAAACAGAACAGAACACAGAGGAACAAGGTGGAACAGAGAAATCTGTGTTAATGATAAAGGGACTAGTGATATGTTTGCTCTACAACGTTCTAGAGATCTTTTTTTCAAAACCATGTTTTCTAAGCACATAGGAACTTTACTTTAAAGCTAGCTAGCTAGAGACAGACACAGATTCTAGCGAACAGCATACATACCGACACACGGACAAAACACAGATACACAAACAAATAAAGGCAAGTTCAACAGTGCGCCAGACATGAATGGACGTTCAGTAAATGTTATCAAGCTAAACCCACAGGGTGAGGAAACCGCAGGACGTGACTGCGACAGGCAGCCATTTTGGCTCGTTCAGTGCTGCTCAGTGGGGTACTCACATGGGCAGTGTTGCTGTTCTGGCTGGAGCGAGACCTGCGTCTGGACGTAATGCCGATGTTTTCACCTTTCAGCAAAGAATGGACCACATCGTCTAGAAAAGTCATCTGTACCATAGAAGGGTCAACATTCTGAGGCTCTAGTACCTGGAGAGAGAGAGAGAAAAAAAAAAAAAACAAGACGAGAGATGTTGGATATCCCCTCAGGGACCCGACACAGTCTGACACCATCTGGAGATTCTATCAGCGTAATACTAACGGCGCACTCTGTACGTAACTCAGCAAAAGCGGATTTGTTTCATTTGCGACGTTGTCCTTCTGCGGCTTGCCGAAAGGGGTCCGTTCTGGTAAAAGAACGGCGTGCTGAAAGCAGAAGCGTGACACATGAACGGAGAGCGGCGAACTCACCTGGTCATTCATCACAATCATAGTGCGGCTGAAGAGATCGTGATGGGTGATGATGCCCGTGAACCACTGAGTGGCCGAGTCCTGCCTGTACACTCGCACGCGATAGCCATTCAGCGAATAGGGACCTGGGGCGGAGGAGGAGAGGAGGAGAGAGGGGGGGAGAGAGGGGAGAGGAGGGGAGAGGAGGGGAGAGGAGGGGGGAGAGAGGAGGGAGAGAGGAGGGGAGAGGAGGGGAGAGGAGGGGAGAGAGGAGGGGAGAGGGGGGGAGAGAGGAGGGGAGAGAGGAGGGGGAGGAGGAGAGAGGAGGGGGAGGGGGGAGGAGAGAGGAGGGGAGAGGAGGAGAGAGGAGGGAGAGGAGGAGAGAGGAGGGGAGAGGAGGAGAGAGGAGGGGAGAGGAGGAGAGAGGAGGGGAGAGGAGGAGAGAGGAGGGGAGAGGGGGAGAGAGGAGGGGAGAGGAGGGGAGAGGAGGAGAGGAGGGGAGAGGAGGGGAGAGGAGGGGAGAGGAGGAGAGAGGAGGGGAGAGGAGGGAGAGGAGGAGAGGAGGAGCGAGGGGGAGAGGAGGGAGAGGAGGGGAGAGGAGGGGAGAGGAGGGAGAGGAGGAGGAGAGACAGGGGGAGAGGGGGAGAGAGGAGGAGAGAGGAGGGGAGAGGAGGGGAGAGGAGGAGAGAGGAGGGGAGAGGAGGGGAGAGGAGGCGAGAGAGGGGGAGAGAGGACACAGCTGTGAAACCAGGAAGGACATCAGTATGTGGGCACAAAACACAAAAAACCGAGACAATATTCGGGACTCCCAGTCCCCTCTGGCAAAGTATGAAGATCTGATAAGATGGTAACTTAAAGATTACATTATTACATTTCACTTTTATATATAAACATCATAAAGATTTATCTGGTCCAAAGAAATTGCATTGCTTCCTCTTACTTGCATTGAACTGACACAATGCACCCTGTTTCAGGCTCCACAGCAGGCACCCGCGTGAACTTTCACACATTAATGATGATGCAATCTACTTTCCAAGCAGTACTTGTTTTAAAACCAACAAAACTGGCGTGGCATGTTTTTCCTAAGCCCTCTCTGCACTGAAACAAGCATGTGCGCCGCACGCAGCGTTTGGCAGTACGACGCGTCGGTGCCGATAACGAACTGCAATGCTCTGATGCGGCGGCGCTGCGGTAACCCTTTGTGTGCTGGTGCAGAGAGGAGCGGTGCGTTCGCACCAGGCACACTGCAGCGCAGCAGAGAGTGTGCTGGGAGTGAGGTGAGACCGTATCCACTGCCTGAAACCGCACAATCGTTTCCTCTTCACCCCCCCCCCACTCCCCACCACCCCACACCCACCCCCACCCCAAAAAAAAGCTCTTGGCTTCAGATTCTTTCCACTCGGTCGCTAGCTGCCAAGTACAACAATTATCTCTAATTGTGGGGCTGGAATTTTGTCGTGGTCCTTGTAAACAAGCCACTTGCCAAGACCACCACAGTTCCCTCTTCCTGAACCCTCAGGTACCCCCGTTAAAAACACCGGGGGCCATTTCGCAGTCCTGGACCGAGAGAGTCGTGAAGCCCAGAGGCGAAAAATAAGTAAATAAATACGTGGACAAAAAAAAAAGAAAAGCAAAGTTAGCTAAAGTTCAACTGGAAGGTAACTCACATTTCAGGACGGTAACAGACTGAAAAGGCCCTACGGCGCCTGGCCGGGGACAAAGGTTGTGTGCTATTACAGGACGTTTCTTTCCCGAAAGAAACACGGACACCTACCTTGCATAAAAATTTCCTGAACCTTCTGATCCTTCACCCAGGCTTTCACCTCTTCATGGAGCTGCGGATTATCCCTGAGAACAGGATTCAAGCTGTCCACCTCGTCCTTTCAGAGACAAAAGAAAGAGCAGAGGAGGCGTTTAAAGTCCCCGGTGGAGCGGAGGGGGGGAGCGCTGCGGAGCGAGGCTGCCGCACGCTCCGGTCAGGGTCCTTACCCAACACCCCGTGTGACACTGGGAAGGACGCGCTTTTATCTGTTTTAGCAAGGCAGCACTTTGGGCCGCGAGGAGAGCTGATTACACGTGGATTAATGAGCGGGGGGGAGAGACGTGCGCCGCTGATCGTAAGCGGGATTGCGCCAACGTCCAAAAAAAAAAAAAAATCGATAAAACACCCCCCGCCCCCCCCTTCCCAGAGGACGAGTCAGTGAGGTAAACAAACATTTTTGAGAAATTGCAGCTCTTGTCGGGATCCCTAACATTAATCAACCACGGCTGAACCACATACTGTGCCCCACACACACACACACACACACACACACACACACACACACACAGAGGACAGACGAAGCCCTTTCTGTCCGTCTCATCTTGGGATCTGTGAGTCTTCGATGCTGAGAAGCCTTGTTAAGGGAGTGTGTGGGAATGATCTTCTCCCCAGCCCTCCAGAGAGCCTCCCTGCAGCAGGCCGGCCCTTGTTTGATATGCAGCGAAAAGCACGAGCCATTTACTGGATTCCCACACAACCGTAAGCAATCAATATTAAACCCTCGCAGCCCTTGCAGGAATACAGCTGGGGAGCTGGAAGATTTGCAGCCATTTCCTTCCTTCTCTGTTCGACTTTGACTGAGTAACCCTCAAATCTCCAGAAAGGAGAACGGCGCACACACACACACACACACACACACACACGGACACACACACGGACACGCACACACCGGCCACAGAGGTAGAGCAAGCCTCTCATGAAACAATCTGCATTACAACCGAGTCACAGTTCTGAATTTATTTTCCCTCTACTGGCCATCGAACAAATAAAACAGAAATGCGCAAAAACAAAAATATATTTAATTACAGGAACACATGCGCACGTGTTACATTTCAACAAATTGTAGGGCAATTGTATATCGGAGCGCCTAAATTTAGACCGCCTGTGTCAGCGCTAGGGAACTGGGACGGTGTATTTTCCCTGCCAGCGAGGTTTAATAAGAAACCAGCTGACTGCGGAGGTGGGATCAAAGGCTAAGGCTTTAAAAAAATAAATAAATAAATAAATAAAAAAAAAACGATCGATCAAGCGCAGACACGCCATCGGTCGCCGGAAAAAATATTCACGCAGCACCCCGGCCCAGAAGACGAAAGGCAGCAAGCGAGCGCAAGCCAGGCGTTTATTTATCTATCTGCCGAGCGACTTGAAAAAAAGGAAAAGAAATCAAAGGCTGCGTTTGTGGCTGCGGTTTTTTTGTGTTGTTTTTTTTTCGTCGTCGTGGCTGGTTCTCGTCGCCGGGCTTGGCGGGAGTTCACGCGGGGTGAGGAGGAGGAGGAGGAGGAGGAGGAAATCCGCCCAGCGCTTCCATTAATTGTGCCGCCGGTGCTGAGTGGGGGGAGGCGGCGATGGCAGGGGCAGGGGTACGGCGCGGCGGCGGGCGGCGGCGGAGGCTACTCACACAGGCGCTCAGCGGGCGCGGGCGGATAAACCGGCGAGCCGGGGCTGTGGAAAGCCCCCCGCCGCTCCCCCCGCTTCTCCGACACGCTGGGCTCGCCTTTTATTATCGTCCTCCCCCGCCGCCATTTTGGCTCGCCGGCGGACCCAAAGCCCGCCTCTCGCGGCTGAGGGTCGGCGCGGCCGCAAAGCTCCCCGCCGCTACGCGACGGATACGCCGGTACGAGCGGGTATAACTCCGTCGACACGGCGACACGGGAAGAGTAATTACCCTCGTGAAGCACGACCGGCTCAGTCCTTGCCGGGAGTCGGTCGGGGGAAAGCGGAACGCCGAACCGTGTCCCCCGCTAGCCGAGATTGGTCCATCACGACATCGCCAAAGCGGGAAAAAGTGCGTGGCAGGCACGCAGGGGAAGGGGAGGCTGTCGCCCGGGAACCCAAACAGTAAACAGAGTCCCTCTCTCTCTCTGCCTACACGCCGCTGTGCTTTAAAACCGCGCTCAGAACAAAACACATCTGCGGCTCTATTTTAAGGGGAGGGGGGAAGGGAGGGAGGGAGAGAGGGAGGGAGGGAGGGAGGGAGGGAGGGAGGGAGGGATGATTTATTTATTGACCCCGCAGGTTGAGTTCTGCGCTTTCTCTCTGCTAATCCTCCGCGCCGCTCCGAAGCAGCTGTCACAGCGCGCCGTCCTGCGTGACAGCCGCGTTTCCCAGAAGCCCTCGCCGCGGCTGCCACTGATGTGCCGCTTTCATCCCGCACCTGAACGCCGCATTCCATCCTAATCAACTCCTTTACCATTTAAAAAAAAACCCAATCTGTGACAATTTTGGCCGCCCGGTGTGTAAAACACAGGAGGGAGTGTTTGGTGGCGCTGCGTGTGAGAGAGAAAAAAAGCACATCTGAAGTGCTGCGTGTTTTTAAAGGCGCTGTGCGGCAGACTCGGCCTGCAGTGGGGCTCAGCTCCAGCCACGCTGCACCAGGCTACACCCACCCACTCCACACACACAGGCACATACTGCCTCCGGTACGCACAAATACATACCCTCAAACATAAGCACACGCACACACACACCCTAGTCACTCCACACACACACACACAAACACACATACCGCCCCCTACATACACATACATACCCCCGAACATAAGGTACACAGACCCCACCCACTCCACACACACATACATACCCCCCAACATAAGGTACCCTCACCCCAGCCACTCCACACCCGTATACCCCCACACACACACACACACACACGTCCTGGTGAAGGACAGAGCAGATGCACTTTTCCTCCGCCGCGCGCCGGGCTGTCATCCATCACTTTAACGGCGGTGCGTGGCGGCGGGTCCTCCGCGGCGGCGCGGCGCAGAACACTCCGGATACGGGCGCCGCCGCGTTCCGGGAATTTAAAGCACTTCCAGACCCAGCTCTGACCTAGATAAACAAGGGCCCCTCCTCGGCCTCCTCGGACGAGGGCGGGCGAGCGAGGGAGCGAGGCGAGGGAGGGAGAGGGCGGCGGAGGCGAGGCCAGGACCCCGTCGGCGCGGCCGTAAAAACCCGCCGCCATCTGTGCGCCGCGTTCTCACTAGGGCGGGGGGGCCCTGATCGGCCGAGGAGCCGGCCTGCGCGTTGCCACGGCGCCGCGCGTCCGTTCGCCTGCTCCACCAGGAGAGAGCGGGAAAAAAAACAAAAAACCTCCCCTCCGCAATATGCTCCCTCCACAGAAACCCTATTTAAGGAGCCCCCCCCCCCCCCCCGATACCCTCCTCGTCTCCCAGGGCGCCGATGCGGTGCGGCTGCAGTAGGGGGCGACGAGCTCGAGTCCTGAGAAAAACAAGCCAGTCGCCATGACTACACAAAGGAACCCCGGTGACCTTGGCTCATCAGCGCGTCTCCGGGCCGCTCCGGGTCCGCCGTTAATGTACCGTGGCGCGTGACGGGCGGCGGCGGGGGAGGGCTCGTACGCAGATTCGCTCGCGGGCGTCCCCCCTGAAAAGCTGGAGCCCCTCCTCCTCCTCCTCCTCCTCCTCCTCCTCCTCCCGGTGATGATGACATCACGAGGCGGGCCCGCAGCGTGACCGGGGGGCTGTGAGCGGAATAGCAACGGGCCGAAACAGCAGCTGAAAACCTTTTTTTTTCTCCTTTTTATCGCGCGGCGTCGGATGGGCGATCGATACGTTCCGGGCCCTTCTGGAACACCCGTGATGGGGGTGGGGGGGGGGGGCTCCGGCAGTTACAGCACGTCAGTGAAATTAACAATGTGTTCATTAAGAATGAATGGGGGGCAGGCCGGGGCCCGGGCCTGTTACAGAGTGGCCACACATGACTGACTGCTCTTATTAGCATTCCACAGGCCCCCGCACAGAGGGCTGGGGGGGGGGAGGGGGGGGTGTGATGAACGCAGCCGGGCTCTCCGCCTTCCAGAGGGCACAGCGGAGAGAGAGAAACCCCCACCCCCACACCCACACCCCAGAGGACATCTCACCGCACCGCATTAATGTCCCCCCACCCCCACACACACACGCACACACATCCCTGTGATTCACAGCCCAGGTCCCCAGCACACGCGTCAAGGTGAGGAGACTCGTCTCATCTCCGGCAGAGAGAGGGAGGGAGGGAGGGAGAGAGAGAGTGAGAGGGGGAGGCAGAGAGAGACAGAGAGAGAGAGAGAGAGGCAGAGAGAGAGAGTGCGGCCGGGCTAGGCCTAGCCTTTTATTCCACCTCTGCAATCCTGCTCTCAGGCGGTGCCTTTTTTTCTTTCATCCTCCACCGCTATTTTTTTCCGCCTGATGTTGCTGCGGTACTTCGGCTTCTTTTTCGGTTGCCAGCGAACGTTAAAAAAATAAATAAATAAATTAAATTCAGTCTGCGCTGGGAACATCACAAAATCCAGCTGCCGCGGTTTACACCGCCGTGCTCCGCAGCTCCTTGCCGTCGTGTGAATGACGAACAACATTACAAGCAGATAAAACAAGACGTCGTACACAATATGGCGTTCTCTCAGAAACAGGCATGAAATCGAATCGCACGCTACACACTTGAAATGCTAAATTTTTCCACAATCTCTGACACAGGTCTACAAGCAGCAGGGTCTATCGAATGCGGCTTTCTAAACTCATGTAGACTAAATGCGCGTAAAGCGCAGGCTTTGCGGTGCGTTTTTCAGGCTGGCACGCCTCTCACAAACAGCGCAGCTTCCCTCCAGCGGGCTCTCTTCTTTATTTTTGTCAGAGGAAATTCAAACGCGTCCAAAAAGGTCAGAAAAACATTCGCTGCCGCAGATCCATAAATTAGCAGCCGAGCTGCGCGGCGGCGCCGTGAGCCGTTACCATGGCGCTGCTCGCCGGGGAGATCCGATTCAGCGCCTGCATCGGGGAGCCCGGTAAACAGCAGCCCAAGACTGGGAGCCCGGGTACTACTGCAGGTCATTCATTTAAGCGCGTCTGAGGCTTCAGACCCACGCAGCGCACGGCAAACATGAGCGTCTGTGCGCACGGCTGCTAAAGACCAATTCAAAATTCTCCTGATTAACACAGTTCTGGTGGTGTTCAGTACATCACAAAAACACTTGTTCAGAATGGAGTGTGCAGTATTCAGACGGCCAGAGCGTTTTGCCAGAATTCCAATTGCGGGATCGAGAGCGTTGCATTTCAGATGGCGAAAGCGTTGTAGCTAAGTGCCGCTTTGAATGCTGGGTAATGTAGTACTCGGGGGCTGCGTAAGCTGCACAGGGCCCCGTTGTAGCCGGGGGAATGGAACACAGAGACAATGGGACCATTGTGAAGGAACATGGCTCGCAGCCGAGGCCGTGCAACATGCAGGAAGCGCGAGCTTTTTATGGGAAAGCGGCGTTATGTAAAACACGCTGGCGTAACACACGCCGCACGCTAGTCTGTGAGGTGGCATATAGGCAGCGAGGGTGCTGGGAAGGGAGGGAAGCTGCTGGTGTCGTGTGATGTATCTGGTGTGTTTAGGAACAGAGCCTGTAAAGTGATATATACAGTATGGCCACTGTGCTGTACAGGCACACACTGTACAGGCACCGTGTGTGTGTGCTGTTCAGGAATATGGTCTGCAGTCACGGTAATATGATACAGGCACAGTGTGTGTGTGTGTGTGTGTGTGTGTGTGAGTACGCGTGTGTGTATGTGTGTGTGTGTGTGTGTGTGCGTGTGCGTGTGTGTGTGTGTTTGTGCGTGTGTGTGCGCGTGTGTGTGAGAGAGAGCGCGCGAGTGTGTGCGTGGGGCGGGAACACGGCTTGTTGCTGGGGTAATGCAGTGCAGGCACGGAGTGTGTGTTGTGCAGGAATATGGCTTGTTGCCAAGGTAATGCAATACAGGCGCTGAGTGTGTTGTTGCCAGGGTAATGTAACATAGGCCTTCGAGTGCGTGGTTGGTCAGCGCCTGGTCAGAGACGGGAGGGGGAGGCAGCGGGGGCGGGGGGGGGGGGGGGGGGGGGGGGGTGAGGGGGAAAGGGGAGGAGGGGAGGGAGGGAGGGAGAGAGAGAGAGAGAGAGCTAGCTTTGTTTGTGTGGCCTGCAGTGAACAGAGTGGTAAAGAGCTGTGGTTCACTGGCCGGTTTGTGCAGGACGGGACAGCACAGGACAGGGCGGGGCAGGGCGGGGCTGGTTTCACAGACAGCAGCTGCACCCCCCCCCCCTCCATGTCGCCACACAGGCCAGAGTCTCCTCTACATAAATACAGATTATCTGCAGTGAATCGGTAAGGCAGGCAGAAAGCAAACAGGCGCGCTCACCCGTGTGTCCATTAAGAGGGACTTGGCAAATGAGCGTCATTAAGAGGGACACGCGTGCAGCGAAAGCAGGGCAGGGCCAAACCCATCCTTCTCCATGCAGACAGAGGGGCCCTTCTCACAACAAGCCCCCGGCGCAGGGGCCGCGCCGGCGCTAAACTGCTAGCCAGGTTCAGCAGCAGAGAGAGGGGGGGTCCATTAAAGAATAGAATGGCAGAGTTCACTGTCAGAGGTACTGGTTAAATATTCCGGCAGGGCTAACGTGCTCCTCTAAGCGTCCGGTTACCGTTGCGGTTGAAGCGGCGTAACCGAGCGCTCGAGGTTCTGCCCGGAGGGGCGGCGCAGTCAGCCGACGCGCGGTTCACCTTCCGTTCCCAAGACGCCATGGCGACCGCGCTTTCTCGACCGCCCTCTGCGCCGCGGAGCTCTGAGTCACACGAGGGCACCCGTCCTCACCCCGGCCCCTCCCCCCCCAAAACCATACCGCACCACCATCAGCTCCCGCCTGCTGCTTTCCTCCACAACAGCTCCATTGTGCCGTTTATGGCAAGCAGACTGCGATACCTCTCTAGCTCCGCCCCCTCCGGATCCCTACGCGCGCTATGACAACACGGCAATTAAAATCACGACCGTTTCCTCGCCCAGATACGGCTACGGACGCAACAGCCGCAATCCACCTTATCTTTGTGGACTTAAGAAAGGTAATATGTTTATGTAAATCCTGCGCAGCCCAGTGACTGGTCTTAAACGAGGGAGGGAAAAAAAAAAACAACTTTAGCGGGCTAGCCGCAGAGTCGCCGGCGCGAAACGCGGCCGTGACGACAGCCTGAACGAAGAAAGTTGCGCGTTTGGCGAGCGGCAGGCCTGCGTTCCCCGCGCGGGGGGCCGCAGGACGTTCCGGAGAGACGCGCCCCGTCGTCGGGGAGCGGGCGGAGCCGCTCTGTCATGGCCGAGAGCCGCGCTCCAGCGGGGAGGCGGCGGAATGGCGCGAGGATCGACGGGCACCCGCGCACTTTCTCACGGGGACGCCAGGGGCATCTCGGGACGTCGCCCAGCCGGGGGAAAAATTCGGATCGCACCCCCTCCCCCCAACACCCCTCCCCCACCCCTCTGGCCGAGGGGGAGGGCTAGGGGAGGTTTTATGCGCTCTGCGGCAGGAGGGACTTTTCCTGACGGGATGGTCCCCTCTGAGCGGCTCGCCAGTTTTTCGCGGCGCGCTCTCACCCCGGCGACCCGGCTGGAACAGCGTGTTCCGCGTCACGCCCCGGGGAAGAACAGCGCCCCGGGACACGGGCGGCCGAGGACCGCGTGCTCACACTCGATTATTCATTCCTGCGATCCGATTTCCGTCCTCTTCCCACAAACCGTCTTTGTGCCTCTCTCGCTCTCTCTCTCTCTCTCTCTCTCTCTCTCTCTCTCTCTCTCTCTCCTCTCTCTCTCTCTCTCTCTGTCTCTCTCTCTCTCTCTCTGTCTCTCTCTCTCGTCAAAGGCCTTTCACAATAGAGAGAGAGAGAGAGAGAGCGGGCGCAAACTGATCTCTGGCACATTAAAGGTAGATTAGTCAATATTAAATGTGATCATCCGTGAAAGTAATTACTCTGAGTGCGCATCGGCCAAACAGAAACAGAGCCGGAGAAAAGGCGCTTCGGTAACAATCGCGCTCGGTGGAAAGGAGCGGATGAGCGCTTCTGTCCTCTCTGTTCCACGACGTGCGGCCAGCTACACGACGCGCGCACGGGACTCTCAATCTCGCCGACGGCGGGGCATTACTCCAGCGCCGCAGAAATGAGGAGGAGATGATCTTAATTTGGCGGCAGATGGCTTTTCATTAGGCGCTGAGCAATATGGAAAAGATGGGGGTACGCAAGATGCCGGGGGGATCAAGCGCCTAATGAAAATAAATCCAGCGGCGGGATTCCCTGCCGAGACCCACTGAGGGCGAGCGAGCGAGGGAGGAGCGGAGGAAGTATGCAAGAAACAAGCCAGCTGAGGAGGTTCCCCGGCGCGGGCCGTCCAAACCCCCCGTCGCTCCCCGAGGCTCTCCTTCCTGACGACACCCGCGTCCCCCTGCGGCTAGCTCTGAAGAGCAGCGTGCTAGCGAGCCCTGCGTTTCAGAAGGCGCTGTGCTAGGTCTGAGCCACCATGCTAACGTGCTACGTTTAGTGTTTCTCGTGCTGAAAAATGCCCCTTTTTAGGCCGGAGCAGTGATCCCTCTCGCCCTTCCACACGCCGGTGCCCAAAGCCCGGGCGCCCCATCCTGTCGGAGCGGGACTCGGTCACTAAGCCAGGAGGCGGAGGCAGAGCAGAATCGCTGAACCGGTCATTTGGTGAGACGCGTTTACGAGTCTGACCGCCTGACAAGCTCAGATGAGAGGGACAGTATCTACATCTGCGCAAGCCGGGCGATACAAGCCTCTCGATTCACGCGGCGGCCATTTTACATCACGGGGAAAAGGCCGGTGAACCCCCCCCCCCTGCCCCCCGCCCCCCGCCCCCCGCCCCCCTCCCGCCCGCAGTCCTGAAACAGGACCTGTGTTTACTGTCCGTCGCCGTGGGAACGGCGATTTCGAGGCGCGTCGTCATCAGACTCTAAAATAAACTGAGGCTTCTGCGGCCTGCCTCTCGGGTTTCCGGGCCCGTGAACGAGCTCAGCGAGGGATTACATAACCCCAGCCCCCCCCCCCCCCCCCCCCCCCCCCCCCCCCCCCACCCCCCCCCCACCATCCAGCGGGAGCCGATCTGACGCACCTGGTAGGGCTGATACGCGCCGTCGTCGGTCAGGAAATCCAGCTGCCTGTCGGAGAAGAACTCCACCGCCGCGATGGAGCCCAGCACCGCCTTCCCCACCAGAGGCTTGAACGTCTGCGGAGGAAAACCAAAGAAAGCCGTCAGGTCAGGAACAACAAGGAGATCATCAAGAGGAGAGGAGCCGGCGGCTCAGAGGCAGCCGCTCCGGCTTTGAAGCGCCTTCCTCTCCCTTTCTCCCCCGCGGACGCGCCACCTCTGATGTCACCAGCTATCGCTACGCTACGCTTGGCCTCGCGGCGCGACTCCGAGCCGAGCCGAGCCGAGCCGAGCCGAGCCGGGCCGGGCCGAGCCGGGCCGGGCCGAGCCGAGCCGAGCCGAGCCGGGCCGAGCCGAGCCGAGCCGAGCCGGTCTCGCCGCGGAAGCGTGAGCTCGGAGCCGAGGAGGACGCCGCCCCGGTGCGAGCTCGGGCGGGGCAGCGGGGGGGGGGGGGGGGGGGGGGGGGGGGGGGGGTGCGGCGTCCGGGGCGCCCGCGCTCTCCGCTTTAACCTCCTCCCCGGCAGGCCGTCGTCCTTTGAAGCGCCGAGCGCCGAACCGCCGGCTCTCCAGGAACGGCAATTAGAGCGGAGCTTTGAGAACGCCGCGGCGAGCGAGGGGCGGGGCAGGGGGCGGGGGGCGGGGCGGGGGCGAGGGCTCGCTGCAAAGCCGTCTGAATCAGCTTCAGCGCTCTGAAAGGCCCAGGCGCTCCTGCGGGGAGGGGCGGGGGGGGGGGGGGGGGGGGGGGGGTCGGGGGGGTAGCGAGCTGCGTGGTTTTAGCAGGCTGAGTGGGCCAGGGAACAGACAGTCCCCGTCATGAGGCCAGGGCGCACGTGGCCCCACTTCCTGGCGCATCATCCCAATAAGGGGGGGGAGGGGGGGGGGGGGGAGGGGGCGGGGCTGGACGTCTGAACGTTACAGACGCTCGGGAGAGAGCAGGAGTTTGTGCTGACATTGTCTAGGGCTGGATGACATGGACAAAAACACCACATTATGATACTGTTCCTGTTCTGACAGCAAGGCAGTGCTTTGTTTTCCAATACAAATTACACAAGGAATAACCAGAAAAATACGGACCAATCAAACTGCAGTAAAATCTATTTCGCTATTTTTAACGGGAACACGAACACTGTGTGAAATATTGAATAACATTAAACTGAATAACAAAAATAAAAAATCCTAATGTGCAGCTTATTGGGTGTCAAAACACCAACTCAGCAACAAAGCCTTGCAGCTTCTACGGCATGCGAACACATCATAAGACCACAGAAACGAAAGAAAGATCATTATCACGCTTAAAAACACATCTGATATCAGTCAATACGGTTTATTATTGCTACTTCCAGGTATTGCTCAATGCCTTAAAAGCGCAGTCTGATGCAACAGAGGCCGGGAGCTTTCCCCGCTGGTGTCACTCGGCTCGGACTCCGACACGCTTCCAAAAACGTCTCTGCCATCTTGTTTGCGACATCCTGTTTTTCACCACGATTCGCCTCGAGTTTAAGTCGCAAATCCTTGGTCGCGCTGCCGCGGCGTGCAGTTTGCAATACTCACGGAACGAGAAACAGTGAAATAGCACTGACGACGGCACGGCAGAAACCACAGACTGTAGTGTGAATTCACACCGGCACACGGAAAAACACTGCACACTGGCCGGCCCCTTCTGGGGCCCGCGTCGTGCTCAGTGTGCGAACGTTCGTGATCTCCAGAGAAAGAAAGCGCCTCCCTTCCTCTGGGATTAACTCTGTTCACTGCTGGAAGAGAGAGAGGAAAAAGAGAAAGAGAGGGAACAGAGAGAGAGAGAGAGAGAGAGAGAGAGAGAGAGAGAGAGAGAGAGAGAGAGAGGCATCTGCACAGATATTAGCCTGGATCCTCAGCACCATTTTCTATTTATATAAATACTAGGCCAGCTAGAATTGTCCATGTCTGGCTAGCTCGAGGCGGGTTACGTAATGCGGCAGGAACCTTTGAGAAGTGAAACTCGGCTGCGGAGGCTATCAGGAAGTTCATTTCGGTCGGCAAACACGGTGCACGGTGCTCAGGAACCACGGCCTTCGAGTTCAAGGGCCCGTGAAATCGAGCGTGACAGATTCAAATCTCGGCCGCGTACGTGCGACCTCCCACAGCCCAGACCGTCGCAACGCTGCAGTCGCTACACAACGCTGCTCACTGCAGGTTATTAAATATGAACAGAGATCAGCTATACGGGCTATTTCCATATTATATCATCACAAGCCAGGCCTCGGTCTACCAGGTGATACCGCTGACCCACTTTGAAACCCTTTCAAAATACCACAATGCTGACTGAATTAATGAACACCAGCATTCACAGTCCAATCCCTCATAGTAATGACGCAGTGAAATTTTAATACATGGACAAAGATTTTCTTAACATTACCATGGCTGGCTGGAAAAACTGGAAATAAAACATTCAGGGCAAAGCCATGTATACTGGAAACTACGGCAACTGAAGGGGGTCAAATTACCAGGCAATCAAAATAGCAGGTCTGTGCACAGATATCTCGTTTTGTATTACCCACAATGCACGTATAATTAGACCCGCAAATTCTTTTTTTCTGCGCCTGTCGGGGATCTCCGTCGACGGAGACGCGTCGACAGCTCTGGGCCGGAGCACGGCAGCCTCCGCAGCTGCTTTCAGATGCTACTGTAACACTACCCCCAACTCTAACCCCCCCCGACCCCAAATACCACCTACCCGCCCACCGTTTCTAGGCCAGATAAATATAGCAGCGCCAGATCAGATCTGCCTCTCTGTAAAAGAAAGCAGGTGTTTCCCAGCGGTAATGAAAACATTTACGCACGACGTAAACAAGCCAAAATGCGGCTTCGGGGGGGGGGGCGCGACAAAAAAAGCGCTTCGAACAAACAGGAAACGCGCGCGTTGCCTTCGTCGCGATTTACGCAGCGCCTCCGAATACGAGCTTCTGACGCCGCGGCCCGGCGCGGGTTTGAGCCGCCGCGCAGGCCGTAGCCGACGAGCGCCGACCCGCAGCCGCCGGTAAATCCGGAGCGATCCCAGCACCGCAATGGCGGATCGGCGACTAGCTTCCCGTTCCCAGCCTCAGCTCGCAGTCCGTTTAATGAAAGGCTCTTTATTCGTTTTAATATTGCGCTGCTGGCAACGAGAGGAAAAGAGGTGCCCGGCGACACCCCCCCACCCCGGCCCCCCGCCCCCGCCCCCCTCCTCTACGCACACACCTTTCCGCGCCGCCACAATTGGGTCACATCTGCCACCCGCGCCGGCGGGGGAGAGGGATCCGGTCCCCGGCGCTGGCAGGCAGACAGTGCGCTGATTGTCGCGCACCTTCAGAAGGCGCGAGCCGTCCGCCGGGCGGGCGTCACCCCAGAGGCACACAAATTACCCCCCCACCCCCCACCCCCACCCTCCCCCACCCCCACCCCCCGCTCGTTTGTCCCCGATCGGCCGGACAAACGAAAAAAAGGGGTTTTCTGGGGGGGAAAACGTTACCCGGGCCTGGCTAGACAAAGGCGCTCTGAGATGTTGTCCTTCCCTGGCATTGCGGGGCCGGCCCGTAACTCTGCAGTAAATATTTTATGCGGCGGAGTGCAGCGGAATGCGCGGCGGCAGCGCCGCTGGAGCTCATGCATAGCTAAGTGATCTGCAGCCGGGGAGCTCCATCATCCTCTCAAATGTTTCAGCAGCCTGAGGGGAAATAGGAGGCAGCTATCTGATGAAGGTCACAGTGGAACACGGCTCTGGTTACTCACACACACTCTCTCTCTCGCACACACTCACACTCACACTCTCCCCCACACAGAGGACACACACTCACACTCTCCCCCACACACACTCACACTCTCCCCCACACAGAGGACACACACTCACTCTCTCCCCCACGCACAGGACACACACTCACACTCTCCCCCACACAGAGGACACACACTCACTCTCTCCCCCAAGCACAGGACACACACTCACACTCTCCCCCACACACACTCACACTCTGAAACACACTCTCACATTCTCCCCCACACACAGATGACAGTCACACACATTGATACACCTCACACACAGAAACACACACAACCACACCCACACAGCCATAACATACACTCACAAGCACTGACACACATACCAGCTCACACACACACTCACACACGCATAACATACACTCACACACGTACACGCGTCACATACACAGACACACACACACATAGCATACACTCACATGCATTGACACACTCTCACACACACACACACACACACACACACACACACTCACACACGCATAACAAACACTCACACACATACACGCGTCGCATACACTCACTCTCACACACACACACACACACACACACACACACACACACACGGGCAGGCAGGCAGGCAGGCATGCGCACTCTCCAGGAACAGGCAGTACGAGAGTGGAGTTCATTAGCAGAGCGAGGAGAAAGAACAGCGCTTCTCCAAGGGCCAGTAAATCTGACTGCTCGCTGCCTTGCCTGGAGGTTATTAATATCCGGGCACGATTCTTAGTGTAGCCAAAACGCCCTGCGCTGCGCCTCGCGCCTCCGTCCCAAACAAGCGGGCCCTGTTCTTCTAAATCTCCTCTCCATTACGCTAAATGACAGTTAGGGCTGAAGCACTCCGCGCGTAATTGCCTCTGCATTCAGCGCTTTACCAGCTTATTCGCCGCCATTACTCAGGCGACCGCGTTTCAGCCGCCGAGCGGAACGCCGGGGGGGGGGCCTGCAGGAGGCTGAAAATTAAGCCCCTTTTATACTCTTCAGCCTAAATCCAGTGTGAATTACTCGCGCTGGCTGAGTGCAGTTTTTGGGCCTTTATTGGACACAAGAGACTGACCTTTAACACGCAATCTCATTTCCTTCCTTTCTGACCCCCCCCCCCCCCCCCCCCCCGCTGGCACTGATTCCTTTTACAGCACAAAATGTCCTACTGTGCTCCGCAGCCACTGTTCCATCAGGGGTTAGATAACAGGGGGACGGGGGGAGCCTGCTGCTGCTGCTGCTGCTGCCGTCCAATAAAAACCCTGCGTACGCGGGACGGGTTTTACAGTCCGCGGAAGCGACTGTCGAAAATTCCACGCGGGAGGCGTGGGACGCGGCGGGCAGCCCCACCCGCTCGGCGTGCCGGGGGGACGGCGGGGCGAGCCCCCTTTTACCGGGCGAGCCGGACGGCGGGCGGCTGACCCGGGGGGGGGGGGGGGGCTACGGGGTCCAGACCCGCTCGTCCCAAACGCGCGGCACAAAGCTCCCAGTGTGAGAGGGCGCGGGGTGGGCGGGGGTCCACTCCTACTGCCTGAGAGAGAAAGCAGAGCCCCTGCGCCCCCCCTCCCCCCCCTCCTGCCCGGGGCCCGGGGCCCGCGGTCTTCCCGCCGTCAGGAGCGGCTCTGCTGGAACCGCCGGATGAACTAATGTGACCGCGCTGCGTGCGTGTGTGTGTCTGTGTGTGTCTGTGTGTAACAGACAGAGCGAGGGGAAGGGCTGTGGCTTGGAGCTCTTTATGACAAGAACCGCGGCGTGTTCAAAGTGCGCTTCCAGTGCCCGGGTAATTAGAAACAGCCCTGCTTCTGTGTGCCGCCGCACCAGCGCCGCTCACTAAGTGGGTCAGAGTGCAGCCCTGTAACACATGTACACACACACACACACACACACGTACACATGCACACACACACACACGCACACACACACGTCAGCACACACAGACACACACACACACACACACAGACACACACACACACATCAGCACACACACACACAGACACAGACACAGACACAGACACACACAGACACGTCTCCACGTCTCATCAAGATTACAGACAGCCTTCAGTGGCAGAGTCCAGACTCCTTGGCTAAAGAGGATCTGGGAGAGGAGCGCTGGGAGACTCTAATCAGCTTAACTGGCCATAATAAATGAAGGGCCCTGTCAAAACACTGGGGTTCGAGTGGGCCGCCACCTCATAACGCACGCTGACAAGACGCTAACCTCGCCTGAGCGAGGGACTGCAAGCAACTGCCCACGACAACGCAGAACGACATCGACCCGGGGATTTCCTAGCTGCTGAAGGGAAAAAAAACAACTCACAGGCAGGCTTTCAGAAAACACAGCTACACAATCGGCTTCCCATCCATAACACCAGAGCCATTATCTTTTTTCCCCCAGAGATTAAAGGTTATTCATTTCCGGTATTATTCTCATCTCTTACGGGCGCGTGGAGCTGGCCGGGACAGAGATCAGATGGTCCCTGACCGGAGTGTTACGCAATCTGGAGAGGACGCGGAGCAGAAGGCCACAGATAAGGACGGCGAGCGCTGAACCTGCAGCCGCGTCCGGGACAGACCGCGAGCAGAGAACCCGTCCGGCGCACTCAGGGCTTCAGACAGACGAGCGGGTCAGCGGAACCGAACGGCAACACGAGACGCAAAGACCGGCGGAGAGGAGCCTTTCCCACGGCCGGCTTTCACCACATCAAACCGCTCCCAGACAAAGCAGAGCCTGTTTAAATGACGCACCCCTTCGCGATAAATTATTCACTGCGTAACTCGAGCGCGTTTCCCGGCCCAGCTGGACCGAGCCCGGGTGTCACGCGTTAAAGCGCGAGAAAGAAAGAGAAGGGAAAGAACAGAACGTAAAACATCGTAGGAAACAACCGGGGGGAGAAAAAAAGAAACTCCAAGCAGAAGCAGCCTTGTTTACCTCAGCGGCGCCGGGCTAGTCAGAGTCGGAGCGAGAGCGGAGCTCGGGGGGGGGCGGCTGCGCGAGCCTGAGCAGGTGACTTCACCGCCGGCGGACGCCGAGGGCTTCCATTCCGTCTGGGGCGTCTTCCTGGCGACGGTCAGAGCGAGAGGCGGGCGAGGCCGGGCGAACGGCCCCACGCTGCCGCTGGCCGCGCGACCGACATTTTGAGCCGCCGACAGAAAGGAGAGCTGACGCAGGGGGAAACGGAGAGGGGAGAGGCTGCTGCTCTTCTCTCTCTCTCTCTAGCGCTCTCGCTCTCTCTCTCTCTCTCACGCTCCCTCGCTCGCTCTCTCTCCCTCTCTCTCTCTCTCTCTCGCGCTCGCTCTCTCTCTCTTTCTCACCCTCCCTCTCTCTCTCTCTCTCACGCTCCCTCGCTCGCTCTCTCTCCCTCTCTCTCTCTCTCTCTCGCGCTCGCTCTCTCGCTCTCTCTCTCTAGCTCTCTCTCTCTCTCACTCGCTCGCTCTCGCTCTCTCTCTCTCTCCCTCTCCCTCTCCCTCTCCCTTTCTCTCTCGCTCTCTAGCTCTCGCCCTCTCTCTCTCTCTGTTTTTAGCCGTGTCTCTCTCTCAGCGCAGTCGCAGGTTGTTATTCGCTCTCTGTCGTTGTCGTCGGCGACGGCGGCGGAACGATCGGGCGTCCGCAGGGCGGAGCAGCGCCTCGGCCGGCCCGCCCGGATCTGGGTCACGCTGGTCCCTCCCGAGGCCGGTTACACAAGCGCTCCCCTGTTCCAAAACCCCAGCCGCCGCAGCCCCCGGGCAGCCCGTCAAAAACCCCCCGAAGAGAGCCCCTTTCTCCTCTCCTCCTCCTTCCCCCTCTCTCCCCCGAACCCAGCTTTTTTTTTTTCCTCCTCTCTCTACCCCCCCTCCCTGCCGCTGCTGTGGCCGCTTCTCTCCCGCTCCCTCGCTCTCTCTCTCTCTCGCTCTCTCTCTCTGTCCTCTTTTTTTCCCGAGCTTGTTGTTTTTTTTTTGAAGGCTGGCTGCAGCAGTGTGAGCCTCAGCAGACAGCCGATCCAGAGTGGCGAGCTGCGAGCCGGAGGCGTGCTCAGCCCAGGAAAAGGGCGGCGGCGCTGTTTATTTGTAAGTGTAACTAATCCCCCCCTCCCCCTTCCCCCCCATCACAGGTGGCAGCGCGCTCACTTCCAGCATGAGTCACGCTGCTGATTAGTCATTTGGCAGAGCCAGAAAACAGGCTGGGTTATAAATTCAGCAGGGAGACAAAGAGGAGGCCGGTGGCAGGGTTTTGGGGGGTGGGGTGGGGGGGGGCTGTCGGACCCCGTCACTGCGTGTTTAACGGGGGGCCGTTAGCCTTACGTCGCGCTGAAACCCGAGCCCTGCAGTGGCTGATAAAGGTGCAGGGAAGGCGGGACGCGGGCGGGCGGGGGGGGGCGGGGGGGTGAATCTGTGCTCTGCCGGGGCAGGTCCCGTGCTGCTGCTGCTACGCGGTTGGGCGGCTGGCTGCTGACACTGTGGGAACAGCGCTCTCAGGGCTGGGATTCCCCGGGCCCACTCTGTCACAGCCCAGAGCCCCGTTAGGCCTGCGTAGGGTTTCTACAGCCCTGAGCAGGGGAGTGAAATTACAGCCTGCCTCTGCCCAAACACCAACCAACACCAGCCCTACACCTACCACATAAACACTGAGCACACATACACCAAACACATACACACACACACCCACACACAGATACACACACATACACACACCCGCACCACCCCTACCACATACAAACTGAGCACACATACACCAAACACACACACACACACGCACACAGATATACACATATACACACAACCACGCCACCCCTACCACATACCAACTGAGCACACATACACCAAACACACACACACACATACACACACACCCACACACAGATACACACACATACACACACCCGCACCACCCCTACCACATACCAACTGAGCACACATACACCAAACACACACACACACACACACACACTAAGAGAGAGTGAGTGAGAGCTACTGCAGATTATCCGGTGGCAGCAGCAGACGCCCACTGAGCGGGAGCAGGTAGCGGCAGGAAGTGCTCGTGGAGGAGCGCAGACGGGCTAATGAAGGGCTGCAGGAGCCCGGGCTACGCTACGCAGCGCTACGCAGCGCTCCACCCAGGCACCCGGGCCCTCACGCGCAGGAGCGCCACGGCTACGCCATGATCAAAGCGCTTTCCCACACGCGCGAGTACGCAGAGATATCACCCCCACCCCCCTCCCCACCCTCCCTCCACCGCACCCCCAGCACATCACATCACACACATTTCATCTCCGATACCAGTCTTCAGCAAAAATAAAAAAATCCCTTTTTTTTCTTTTCTTTTTCTTTTTGCCGGGTCTCATTTCGTTATGGAAATGGAACATCTTTGTCTCGGAGATCAAAGCCGGCTGAAAACGCCTCAGCTTCTCTGGAGGAAATGGAGGGTATTTTTTTGGTTTTTTTTTTTTGTTTTCGGCACAGCGGCGCGTCTGCGGAGGAGATAACTCTGCGAGCCGCGCTCCGGTGGCTGGGGTCACCGCTGCACAGCCCCGGGCCTGAATGCTAAATCTCCCGCCTGTCACTTAAGCAAATCTCAACATTCCAGTTCCCCCGCCTCCCAGCTCTCTGCACATGGTTATTACACGGGCAGAAACCAAAACAAGGCAGAGGGGGGTGGGGAGAGGGAGGAAGGGAGGGAGGGAGGGGGAGAGACAGAGAGAGAGAGAGACAGACCAACCACAACAAAAAAAGCAACATCACAGGTGCAACAAGACGAGCTTGTTGGACTGAGCGAGTTCCGCCAAAGCATTTTAAGAATGGCATTTTCATTTCTTCTCTTTTCGAGTTGTCAACAAGGCGACGCCGTTTTTCTTGTCACTTCTCCTGACTGAAGCGAGGAACGTGTTCCATTTACACGGGGCTAAGGAAAAAAAAATGCAGAAAAGCAGCTGCCATCGCCAAAAAAACAAAAAAAAAAAGGTTTTCTCTCCTCTTAACGGCCTGGTTTGAAAAGCCGGGCGGCGGTGGGATATTTTGGGCCTCTCCCGCTGCCCGTGTGAGATGTGCCTTACAGCAGCAGAACACAGCGGAGCACGGCGAGAGGTCACCGAGGTACAGTCCCAGAGAAAGACTGACTTCAGCGCGGCGCAGCTGTCACGGGACGGAACTCAGCCCAACTCTGAGATCGCTTATGATCGATAAGGCGGCGTAATCTTTAACCCCGCCGAGAAGGCCGGCCCCCGCGGATTACGCTCGGCTGACAGGGGGCCGGGTGGCCCGGGTGGCCCGGGAAGATCTCCCCCCTCCCCCCTTTTACCACAGACCTCCAATCCCTTTAATCTGTCTGGCAGCTGCTTACAGTAGACCTACACGGCCAACCTGTCCTGAGATGTCACCGTGGAAACCGCTCCCTTCCCCGGTCACCGCGGCGTTAGCCGAAGCTAACCCTTGCCCTTCTCTTCAGACCGGCACTCGGCTTCTCTTTTAATAAATGACCCGCTCTTGCTCGAAGACAAGGACAGGAAATGAAAAGAGAATGAAGAAAGAATTTGCAAAACTTATGGCAGTCAAAACATTATTTATGTAGCATAGTTTAGAACAAGTAGCTTTACCTACTTCCCTGTTTCATTATAAAACTGTTGTGTTCGGGGCTAGCCTAGCGACCCCAGTGCAGCCTGTGGTCCAGGCCTATATCCTCAGCTGCCCATCAAGGAATTCCCTCTAAGAGTCCTGCTGTAATTCCCCGGCCTCCATCTGCCACTCCAGCTCAGATTAAAGGCCTCAGAAGCACATCACACTGGCTGAGACTGATAACACTGCAGCCCCTCACACAGGCTGCTCAGCCCCACACACACAGGCTGTGTGTGTGCGCGTCCGGGCCGCTTCTCCCTAACGCCCAGTGGACACCTTCAGCAGTTCATGTTTTAAAACCCAAACCCAGTGGCCTTTCTTTTCACCCCCACCCCCCCCCACTCCGGGGTTAAACTACCGTCGGCCTGTCCGTCCCTGACGTGCACACGCCTCCCAGCTGGACCCTCCACGCGGCCAACGCCCACGAACAGAACCCCTCGCGCACGCACAGTCACCGGAGCACGAGTGGAGAGACATGACTGATGAAGAGACCGGAGAGCGGGGCCCGCGCCGCACGGCTCTCAAAGCCACAATCACAGCGCCGAATCAGTGCAGCACACCAACGGAGAAAGAAAAAAACCCCCAGGCTTCACAGCTGAAGGCGGCAGCTGAAGGCTAGCGGTCATAGCGGAGCGTGGGCTACGCAACCGCAGTCTCTGAACCCTCTGAGGGCTGCTTCTGTCCCCGCGAGGCCGTCGCCCTCGCCGCCGCTCGGCGGTTATTTTGAGGGTGGCAGGTGCGGCGGCCCGGCCAGCGCAGCCGCTGAGCTGGCGCGCGAGCAAAAAAACCCTGACCTGCGCCGACTCACGTGACTCAAGGAAGTTGCCGAGGAAGATCGGCGCGTAAATAACCGCCAATCGCGACACTAATTACTGAGTTATGCCGCACTTTCTAAAAACGGAAACGGTATCTTTTCCAGCTGTCTGAAAGAGAAACATGAGAGATGGCACTACTGAACGGCAAATCCACTTACACTTTTCTTTTCTTTTTTTCAGCCAGCAAGAACAAATGCATTTGAGTACTAATGGACTAATGTGCATCGGTTATTCCAATCAAATAACACGCAAACGTGCACACGCACACAGAAACACAAACAAATAGACACAAACACACACACACACACACACACACACAAACAAACACACACACACACACTCACAGTGCACACATACATGCACGCGTGCACACACACACACACACACACAGACACACAGACACACACTTCTTGAGCACATACAGGGGCACATATAAACAGAAATATACGCCACACACACACACACAAACACACAAGCCTTTCCCAGTAGCAGCAGTACAGCTGGCACAAGGCCTCAGAGACAGCAGAAAGGATGAGCAGGTCAGGCTAATCAGCGGCGCTGGTGTGGCTCTCTCCAGACGTCCCTAAGCATCCTTGAGCTCACACAGGAAGTCACTCGAGCCCCAGACAGAGCCTCCTTTGTCTCCACTAACACGCCTGCCTCTGACGAGTCAGTGGTCGCTTGTCTCATGATGTCAATGTGTGCGTGTGTGTGTGTGTGTGCATGCTTGAGGTGCGTGCGCATGTGTGCCTCTGTATCTGTGTGCCTGCGTGCGTGTGCGCATGCGTTGGTGTGTGTGCACATGTATGCGCATGTGTTTAACCCATCACAAATAATTTTTACTGGGAGATGCAGTGCTCACACAGGGCTTCAGACAGCTTGCAGAGGAGCAGACCAGTGTGCCCAGCGCAGAGCTAGCGCAGAGCTAACGCAGAGCTAACGCAGAGCTAGCGCAGTGTGTACGAGCCGCAGGAAGCAGCGAGATGCCAGGCAGCCAGAGCCGCCCAAGCTCAGCTCCAGGCCGGAGGCAGAGAAGGCTGTGGAGACAGCAGGGGCTGTGTGTAAAACTCCCCTGACGGCGGTGGACTGAAATAACCACACAGGGCGAAAGGCCCGGCTGGTGAGGAAGCTCGTCGACCGGTGCCCTGGCGGCACTGCGGTGAGCCAGAACTGGCCGCCATTGCACGTACAGCCAGAACACGCCACTACCGCGCATACTGGCAGAACACGGCACCGCCGCGTGTATCGCCAGAACACGCCACCGAAGCTCTTCTGGAATCACGCGACTTCGCCCGAGAGAAAAAAACGCCGTCTCCGATGGCGACCGTGCGTGCGGAGAGGCGTTCGGACGTCGGCGCGCTCCTTCCCGACAGGAAGTCTTGGGGAAGGCCGTTACTAAGCGGGGCGGCCTCCTGAAACGCGGCAACCGACGCCTTCTGAATGAAACGCGGGGAGCGTTGATCAGCGGGCGTCACACCCGGGGCCTCCGAGGGCAGAGGAGGCGCGGCGCTCTCAGATATTAACTCTGTCATCAGCGCCATCCATCACCGGCAGGCCCCACTATAACCAGCGCGCTACACAGCCCGGAGCAAATCAATCAGCCAGTCCGGCCGCCATCGGGCCAGAGGACGCCGCGTGGGGCTCCCAGCACGCTGACCTAACACGGAACACGTTTCTTAAGCGTTCGGACGTCCTCTTGCTATCTCCAGAGCTGTCGTGCGGCAGCGAAGGACGTCCTCGACATTAATTTGAAGAAAAATAAATTGAAAAAACGCTTTTTTTGAGTGCGACACTATTTTGGATGACTTTTCCGTTCGCTCTTCTCCTCTCCGCCGCATTTTTGCATTTCTAAAATAACTTCCTGCGAGGGAGATATTCCCCACGGCGCGCTTCCTCTGGAAAGCGCGCGGCTCAACTGCTCTGAATGGAGGAGCGGTTAGCATGCGCCCACAGCCGAAAAGGCCCATTTCTACCGTAGGTAACTCTATGAATGGTTAACACCGAAACAGCTAGCGTCAGAGCTAAGCTGGGGCGCTCAGACGGTTTGTCTTGTGAAGGAGAAGGTGCTGGGGTGGGGGCAGTGGACCGGCCTCTGTTCCTGTCACAAGTGACAGGGGCGCTGAGCTGAGCAGGAGCGCTCTGACTCACCGCTCCCTGTATTTCAGGACTGACGCCCGGGCGCACGTTACCCCAGCCAGGCCCGCGCTCCCCGCGTCCTTTCCGCAGCCGTCGGCTGAGAAAGCCGGAGTGGAAAAGCCGCGCCCCTCGAGACGAAGCGGTGGAAAGCGCGGCTATAAATAACCCAGCGGCCACGATGGCCAATGCGTGTCCTCCGAGCACAACCCAACGGCAGAAACGCCGGCCAAAGAGACCAGCCGGCAAGACTTCACTATTTTCATTTCTAGTCAAAGAGAGTTTATTACAGCCTGTGTACCCTCCCCAGCCCACCACACCCCCACCTCACCTCACCTCAAACCAACCGCCGCTGTCACTCTGTGTTACCGAGGGAGAGCGTCTCCTCGGCTCCTGGGCTATTGGCAGGAGCGGCTGGCCGAATGTTTACGCCGCCAAACGCTCCCGTGAGCGGGACTGGAGGTGGGTGCACCTCGGGAGGAACGGCGAATGTTGTTTTTTTTTCACTGCTCGCCCTCGCTCCCTCCCTCCCTCCCTCAGACCGCCCCCGCCCCCCCTCCCTCCCCCCCTCCCTCCCGCTCGCTGTGCAGGCGAGAGCGTTCGGTACACCGTGTCCGCGCTGCGGCGGCGGCGGCGGCGGGGGATGAAGGCCGGGGCCCGCGGCGATGGCGTGGCGAGCTGCGGGGCGCGCTCGTTGACCCGCCCCGTTATCAGAGCACGCAGCCGAGCCGCGGACATGAAAGAGCGGCGGCGGCGGCGGCGGCGGCGTCTGCCTTTCAGAGCTCAGAGGACCAGCGGCATGAAGACGCTTTCTCTCCCAGTGCACAAAGGACGCCTTGCGCTCAAACGACCAGACTCCATGGGAAACGGGGGCTTTGGATTATATATAGTTCTGCTAACTGGAGCAGGATGCTCCTCGTAAGTACAGTACTGTACACTGAGTTCATTCTTTAGTTTTTTTCCTACACCGCTTATCCCTCTAAAAATCTATACGGGTTTTTTGGAGTGGGGAAACTGCTTCCAGCGTTATTAAAGCTTTAGAATGAGGACAGAGGGGTCGGCCGGATGACGTCCTTCTGAAGCGAAGCGTCAGGCTAACGGCCAGAAAGGTACAGCCGAGCGGCCGTTAGCTTTAACGCTAGCTCTGCGCTGCGGCGCCGGGTCACGTGGGCGGTGGGGTGCGTTTATCTGGGCTTTCACAGGAGCAGGGAGGCCGGACCGCCCAGAGCCGGGGGCCTCGTCAGACCAGCGCGGGCCTGACCTTGACGAGGCCGCGTCACGTCCAGAGCTAACGGGCGTGGAGCCGCCCTGCCTCTCAGACACAAACGCCGGGCTCCCCTCCGCACAGCAACACGTCCGCATTAATACCACTCTAACAGCACATAGGAGTCCACTAAGGGCCATAACATCATGTTCTCTCAGAGTGGACTTAGCATCGGACGTTTCGCTGCGTGCGTACAGCCAGACAGGCTGGCATTAGACAGGGCCCACAGGCTGCACGGCGGTGTGTTTAATTGCCCCTCATCTTACCACAAACCCCGGCAGTCGACGCTCTGCGGGAAACAGGTCAGCGTGTGCTCGACCGCGGTTAGAGCGCACCCCCCTCGACCAGGTTCAAGCTCACCGTGTCCGCGTCAGCCGAGCGTGGGGGCGGGCTTCCGGAAGATTCCGATCAGTCTGGAGGAGCTTCTTGCAGCGCCGGCGGCTCGGTACAGGTGCGGAAGGCCGAGGCGGCAAAGTCCACGCGCACCCGCGCGCCGCGGCGACAAGGAAGTGGTGATGTAAGCGGATCAATCGCGCCGCGGCCGACCGGGTTGCATAAGAGGAGCCCCGCATCGCACCCGCCCCAGGCGCCCTAACCCCGTACCAACACCAACGACACAGACAGACAGCCGCGATGTGCCCGGTCCCCACGGCAACGCGCTCACCTCAAATCACCCTGCTAAAATATTGAACCGCGCTCGCCGAAATGAGTGGCGCTGGAGCGCAGGCCCAGCCGCAGCAGATACGCTCCTCTCGCTTCTCCCCTCAGTGCAGGAGGGGAGGAAAATGGGGGGAGGCGAGTCTCTCAGCCTTCCGTAATTAGGCCAGACCCGGCGTGTGGGATGAAGAAAGGCCGGGGGCAATGTCTGAAGCAGACGGGGTTTCTGGAGTCGCAACGGAAAGCTCCGGACCCCGTCAATACCTGTCCTGGGGGGGGCGGGGGGGCAGACGGTAATGAGAGCCGGTGCTGTGCTGCGCGTGGCGGGTGGGAGGTGCAGACGGGACCGGCGCACTGAAGGCCGCGCCTCTGCATTTTAAACGCGCGGCGGCGGCGGGGCGGTGCGGCGCGGGGCCTGGGGCGCGTCCGTGCGCTCGTCTCTCTGATGCCGGCCGCACCGCGCGTTCCTGGCCGGGCCCCTCCCTCCGAGCCGCCGGCGCGCTGGAAGGCTTTGAGAGTCCGCTTCCTTTAATGACCAGGAGCCCGGCGGAGACGTGCTAGCGCGGCGGCGCGGCTAGCGCGGGATCATCAGCGGGGAGAAGGCACTGAAGTGACTCCACCGCCCCCCCCTCGCCCCCCCCTCGCCCCCAACGTAACCTTCACAGGCCGCCCCAGCAAAGCGCCCGCACCTCCGAGTAATGAAATGTGTGCTGACTGAGGCAGAAGCCCCCCCCCGACCCCCCCTCCCCGCCGGCATGTCCTTTACCGTTCCCCGTCCCCCCTCGCCTCCCCGCCCGCCTCCCCGCCCACCCACACGCGCCCCGTTTACGAGCCCCCCGCGAAGCCCTCATAAAATGGGGGGAGGAAGAAAAAGAACATAAACACGGTCAGCGGCGGCCTCAAGGACGAGTGGAGGGGAGGGGAGGGGAGAGAGAGAGAGAGGGAAAGGAAGTGAGAAAGGGGGACGAAAACAAGGCTTAAGGTCGGTCCCTGTGATGTCACCTGTCAAGACGGACTCGCTGGAGAGCGGGCTGGGAGGAGGGGGGCGGGTGGAGGATGGGGGGGGGCAGGCGGGGCACTGACGGTGCAGTTTCATGACTCACTCTGCCTCTCTGCAGTGCGGGGGCGGCCTGCCTGGCTTTGGCAGCAGTACAGGGACAGAGAGAGTGAGAGAGAGAGGGAGAGGGAGAGGGAGAGAGAGAGAGAGAGGGAAGGAGGGAGGGACAGAGAGAGAGTGAGAGAGAAAGGGAGAGAGAGAAAGAGAGGGAGAGAGAGAGGGAGGGATGGAGGGAGAGAGAGAGGGGGAGGGAGGGAGGGAGAGAGAGAGAGAAAGAGAGGGAGAGAGAGAGAGAGGGAGGGAGAGGGGGAGGGAGGGAGAGAGAAGGAGAGAGAGAGGCTGCTCTCGCTCTGTGGCCCAGCTCGGGAGCCCTGGGTCTCTGGAACAATCTGGACATGTGGTGTAGGAGTTACGGCCGGGGCCCACGCTGGCTGCTCTGAGCTCACAAACACCTCCCCGGCTCTGGCTCTGGCCTTTCTCTCCCCTGCTGCAAATTACACAGGAAAACCAGGACTAGGAACACAGCCTCCCTGTCCCCCGCTCCTCCATGGGAAAGAGGAAACAGCAGCACACCCGCACAGCACTACAGAACAATCCCTAACGACCTCACTACAGCGCTACACCCGTATCCCCTCAGAGTCAGCACACCTCCACCTCCACAGTCCTCTGTGCTGAGGGCCTTCGGTATTCCGGGAGCACCTTCGCCTCCTTAAGCAAATAGAAGCGTTTCCTGGTTTTAACGAGAGGCCGGCTGGGCCCTGACTGAGCGCTGTGTGTGGAAACACCCCGTCCCTTCCGCAACGCCGCGGCTCCTCTGGACGTTTCTCCGGCCTGTAGCCGCCTGTGTTTACAGCGGCACCCTCTCTGCGTCCGGCACGCAAGGGGGGGGGGGGACAGCGAGCCCGTGCGTCCACACCTGCAGCGCTTAACGCTTCCCTGCCACACGGTGAACCCTGGCTTTGGAGCACCGTAAATAAACACCACTGGAATACCTCCCGCGAGCGATATTAAACATTTACAGCGGCATGAGGCACGGCCAAGCTCAGATTCCGCCGTCCGCAATGACCTCACGACAATTCACCCTCTCACCTTCGAGCATGCGTAGTATCTGGAGGGGAAATTATACCCCATTGTGTTTTGAAAACATGTGACGCGCTCCAGTTCTCACATGAATAGCAGCCATGTTCTGCCGATGCTTGTCAGTCGATCAAGAGCCGGCTGAACTAATAGCCTAGGTCTCAAAATAAACCGGATTCCTGGATTTAGGCCATAAAGAAATTATATTTTCAGAACCGAGCCTAGTCTAGCCTCGACAAAATACGCTTCGCTTCCGCAGTGCACCTTTTATTTTCAGCGCTTTGGCTAATCTAGCCTTGACAGAATGTACTGCAGAGCCATAATATTAAGCTTCAGGATGTGAGAAATTAAAAGAAGGGGAGGGACAGAGGTCTGCAAACACACGAGGGCTAAAAATAAAAAGTGGGGGTGTGAGTGTGTGTGCGTATGTGTGTGTGTATACTCATGCGTGCGTGCATACGCCTGTATGTGTGTGTGTGTGTGTGTGTGTAAACATGTATTAGCCCCTACCTCTGAGGAGATGCAGCTGATGTTCCTCCAGTGGCCCTGCAGCCAAGGCCACCCAGGTAGAGACAGCAACGCAATCAATTACAGCAGCGAGAGGCGTCCCACACTCACACTCACACACACACTCACACTCACACACCCCACCAGCCCCACAACCCCCACAGCCCCTCAGCCCCAGTCAGCCAGTCTCTCACCCCCACAACCCCTCAGCCCCAGTCAGCCAGCCCCTCGGCCTCTCAGCCCCTCAGACAGTCCCGTCAGCCCGGAGAATGGATGCTGGGTGAAAAAGCAATCAGAGCCGGGCCAGAGGAAGAAATCCTGTCCCCAGCCGACGCGCGGGGCGGGGTGATAACGTACAGGAAACCCACAGAAGCTTCGCTTCCTCCCCGGCCCCCCGCTCGCAAGGAGAAGCGAAACGGGCGTGAGCGCTTCCACTGCCGCGAGAAAGGATGAGAAACGCGAGACACAAAGGAGCGGGGGCTCGCTCGGTCTGCCTGGGGGGGTCGAGCCTCCCCCCGCTCTCCCGCCGAGGGGGCAGCGGAACCCGAGCTCGCCGCGGATGCAGGCCTGGCTCTGAAATGAAAGGCGGAGGAAAAGCGCCCTCAGCAACAACAACCGCTCCAGCCATCCGCCTGCATGCAGCCCAACATGTACAGCACCATAAATACACACACAAAATAAGACAAAATGGCCGCCCTCGACCCACTACAAAGAGTAAAGTGCTCTGGAAACATCATCCACAATTTTAACTACTTTAATATAATAATAATAATGATAATAATAATAATTATTATTATTATTATTATTATTGTTATTATTATTATTATTAACACTAAATCAAGTACACCCCACCTTATTCAGGTGCCTACTTTATTTTTTAGCAGGCGGGCCGCAGTCTCCTGTCCAGGGGCTGGAGGCCGTGGTAACCGCAGGTTTCCTCTCCGTGCCCGTCCTGATGCGCGCTCAATACAGGCTAACCGCCGAGCCGCGCTCGCCGATACCGCAGGGGCGCGACGGCGGGGGAGCGCCGGGGGCCTCGGGGTCCGGGTCCGCCCGCGGAGAGCGCCGCGAGCGAGAGAGAGAGAGCGTGTCCTCGGCCGAGCGCCTCCAATAAAGCGAAGGCGAGGTCGGGCAAAAGTGGCAGTTCTGCAGCGAGACTGAAGAAACGGCGCCTGCTCCAGTCGGTACCCGCGCACTTATTCTGCTCCATTACTGACACTGTACAGCACAGGCAGAGGGCCTCTGCTACGCTAAGCCAAGCTCTCCTGTAGCGCGCCGCTAAAAAACTAGCCATGTTACCGGGGGCCTGAGCGCGGAGAAGAAAGCGGCCGCGCCAGGAGGCCCTCGCCGCGCGGAGGGGCCCGCCGCGGACGCCCCGGAGGCCCGTGCTCCGCCCGCCGCCCGAGATGACGGCACAGGGCTGGAATCCCGGGGAGGAAGGAGGAAATATCAGCGGCTGCCATCGGGGGATGAGTAACGGCGGAGAGGATCCAGCGGCCGGCCCCCGTTCTCCCCACCGCGCCTTCACTCATGTGGGAAAGCCATTTCACCACGCGGAAAAAGCGCTCCATCACTGGGCATAAACACGCTCCCCCCCCCTCCCCTTTTTCCCTTCCCCCCCCCGCCCCTCCCCCTTTTTCCCTTCCCCCCCCCCCCCCCCCCCCCCGCCCCGCCCCTCACCCTTTCCCTTTCTCCCCCCTCCCTCTAACACACACAAGGCGAGGTTTCCACAGTGGACTGCAGACTCCTTCTACAAACAACGGCCTGCTTGTTAAAGGAAAGATTAAAAGCCTCGTAATTTCGAGCCACTTAACATTCTGTAGTCCAAATAATAGAAGTGCTGACTCGGCGCGAAACGGTGCATTGGGGGAGTAAAAAAAAATAGAATAAATAAAATAAATAATTTTTTTTTTTTTTTAAACAGCCGAGACCCGGCCGGCCGCGGCGGGCTAGCTCCAGCGGCGGACGCGGCCTTTTATGGCGCGCAGCGGAGGGGGGCGGGGCTTGCCGGGAGTGACTGATGGGCTAGCGCGGGGTTTCGGCGGCAGAGACAAATGAAAGCCAAATGGCGGCGGGGTGGGGCGGTTCGCCCCCCCGGCTCCGCGCCGTGGAGTAATGTCGTTTCACCACAACGTGTCCTCAGGAACTGCCGCCCGCCTATGATTGCTGCCATTAAGCAGCCAGCTGTGCAGCTGGCAGTGAAGGATCATCTGTATACTCCTGGTCTCTGAGAACCATCCCATCCCCCCACAAAAACTCCTTCCCCTCCCCTCTACAAACAGAAACACAAACAAACTGCACACAAACACACACACAAATAAACCACATACACACTCGCACACATAAAACCTGCATACACACAAATGTAAACTACACACACACAAACACACACAAATAAAACACACATACACACTAACAGAAACACAAACTACGCACACAAATACACGCACACACAAACATAAATCACACACACAAAACAACTTGCATATGATCGGCATACACATACACGTAAACACAAACTACACACACAAACACCAAACACCGCACGCATAAAATGGATACACATAAACGATACACAAACATAACCGACACGTGCATACGCACACACACGTGCACGCCCTCCGGGCAAACGCACACATAGTACCCACACATGGTCAGAGGGACAAGCAGGGGCTTACAGTATGACAGACAGACGCACTGCCGGGCCCCACACGGATGCGTTTACTCTCCAGATAACGGGGGGCCTGGGTGTCCGCGGGCCGGAGGGAGCCGGACGAGCGCGAGCGGAGCCTCAAAACAAACGCAAACGCGAACGCGCTGCGCCGCGGAATGCAAGGAGACGCTAAAAACACAGAGAGAGCGATGAACACAACTCCCACAGACGGGCGGCGAACTCTGCTTTCACTACACAAACACATAAACACAACAGACAGAGACAGGCCCAGAAAGAACGCTGCGGCTTCACTCATGTTACTCGACAACAACAACAACAGCAAACACGACAGTCTGATCTCCCTGGGAAACACTGTCTATTTCAATGGGCTTTCTCCTTTTTTTAATGCATAAAGAAATAAAAAAACAACTACTGAAATGCCCTCTACTGACACGGCTCATAATGCAGCAAAGACACGATCTCTCTACCTTATTCCACAAACCACGGGTGTCATAATCATAACACATCAAACCTTTTCATTTAAAAATTTTTTTTTTTAAAGAAATTAAAGCTACAATCAAATTTGTTTACAGGAGGGGAATGTTCCAAAAGCACAGCGGTGCTGTTTGTAATGAGCAGTAGGCCCCCTCCCCCACACACCCCCCCCCCCCACCCTGAGGGTGCAGCAGGCGGCCGGTCGGCAGGCTGTGTGTGGAGCAGTAAACGTTCCTCCCGTATTTGTCTTGGTGACAGCTGACACTGCCGCTCAGAGGAGAGGGGGTGTGTGGGTGTGGGGTGTGGGGGTGTGGGGGTGGGGCGCCCGATCCCACCGAGTTAATCATTTCCCGGAATCTCTGCGGGGACGGGGACCGGCGCGGGGTGCTCCGGGGTCGTCCGTGCCGCGCTGGCAAATCATTACCCCGGCTCGGCTAAACACACGCCTGTTCCCGGGAAAAAAACACCCGCGCCGAATTCATCAACCGCACGAAATGAACCAGCCGATCCCACAATCCAACGATTACAAAATCAAATAATAAAAGACGGAGGGCAGCGAGTTCGGGGCAGGGACGACGTGCGTCTGGACTCTTGCGCAACCCCCCCCGCGATGTGTACCTCCGCCGGGCCAATGGGACGGCTTCCTGTCAGGTGGACGCCTGTGACTGTTTACTTCCTGGTGACTGCGAGTGAACCCGGGCGTCACGTGGGGCGGCTCCTCCCCGGGCTGATGAGACGCGCTCACGCCGGGGCTGAGGAGACCGCCATCGACCCGCTGTCTGCCTGAAGAGCCACCGAGCGCCGCCGACAGCGCTCCCAAAATGGGGGGGGGGGGGGAGGGAGAGAGAGAAAAAAAAAAAGTGGCCGTCGCGTGGCCCGGAGGTCTGATATCTCAGCCAGCGCGCGATAGGCTCGCGGGTCGCCGCCAGCCAATCCCGAACGATGCAATCAGGAGTCAGGCGCGCGCCCGCGTGTGTGTGTGTGTGTGTGTGTGTGAGAGAGCCAGTAAGAGGCTTTCTCCAGGAGCGGCGCTGCCCCCGGCGACGCGGGAAAGAACCCGCTGACCTCACGGGGCGCGCTGAACAGGAAATGAGAGAGACGGGCGACTCGGCGGCCAGGAAGGGCTCCGAGCGCTGAGGAAGATCTCCTCATCCCGTCTTCACAGCAGCGAAACAATAAAACTACGCTGATAATCGCGTGTTACGCAATCCGCAGCTATAAATTACTATTACCCACAACAGTCCTTCTTTCAGTCTAACTAATCATTTGCTCAGCAGCTGGGTTTGAGCACGTTTACTACCGTTTCCCATCCTCCACTAGGCCTCAGTGCTCCTGCCCTTACATCACTATCAGCACTGCTACTATAACCATTATTATTATTATTATTATTATTATTATTATTATTATTATTAATCATCATCATAACAATCAGAGCATCACTTTAATGACTAAGTAATGGGGCTGACAGTAGTAAGAGTGTAAGATTAGAGTGATAACGCTCTGACTCATTTGTGACGCGCTGGTTCTCAGCTCCCAGGCTCCCGCTGCGGCGGCGGGGCGAGCAGCAGATCGGGCCGCCGCAGAGTGACGCACCGGTGATTCAGCCCCCGCCTCTCCGGACGCCCGCCGAGAGAGAGAGAGAGAGAGAGAGAGAGAGAGAGAGAGAGAGAGAGAGGGAGAGAGAGAGAGAGAGGAGAGAGAGAGAGAGAGAGGGGAGACAGAGGGGGAGAGAGAGAGAGGGACAGACAGAGATAGAGAGAGAGAGAGAGGGAGAGGGGGGGGGGGAGGGGGAGAGAGAGAGAGAGAGAGAGAGGGAGACAAACAGAGATGAGATAGAGAGAGAGGGGGGGAGGGGGGAGAGAGGAGAGAGAGAGGAGAGGGGGGGGGGGGGAGAGGGGGAGAGAGAGAGAGAGGGTGAGAGAGAGACAGAGATAGAGAGAGAGACGAGCGAGACAGAGAGACAGACAGAGAACAGAGATCGAGGGGAGGAGAGAAGAGGATGAGAGACGAGAGAGGGATAGGGAGAGAGAGAGACAGAGAGAGGGAGAGGGAGGAGAGAGAGAGACAGACAGAGAGAGAGAGAGAGAGAGGGAGAGAGAGGGAGAGAGAGAACCGAGGATCGAGAGAGAGAGAGAGAGAGATACAAGAGGGAGGAGAGAGAGAGAAGACGAGAAGGAGGGAGAGAGGGACCGAGAGAGAGAGGGAGAGGGGAGAGAGAGAGAGAGGGGAGAGAGAGAGAGGGAGAGAGGGCGAGAGAGGGGGAGAGAGGGAGAGGGAGAGAGAGGAGAGAGAGAGAGGGAGAGGAGAGACGGGAGAGAGAGAGAGAGAGACAGTCGTCGCCAGGGGGGTGATAAATAAGGAGCCGGGGGGAGCCGGAGCACAAAGAGCCTCAGAGGCGTAAATAACCGCGGCGGCCGCCCAAAACTGCGGCCCTCAAGCGGGCCGGCGGCCCGTGACTGACGCGCCCGTCGATGGCCTTCGATTCCCGGGTCGCGGCCCGTCGATACATCCCGCCAGCTCGGTCAAGGGGGGAGGGGACGAGAAAACCGATCCCGGCCGAGCAGTACTGGGGGGGGGCGCCGGACGAAGGCCCCGGGCCCCGGCGCAGGGGCCGACAACGCTGCTGAGTAAGGGCGATGCGGCGGCGGTAAAGCTCCGCGCCTCCCCCTCGGACAGCGGCCCGTAAATAACCGAGGCGGGGGAGGGGAGGAGGGAGGAGGAGGCGGTGGCGGCAGCGCGAGCGTTCGGCGCGATCGCTCGGTGGTCGGGGGTCCTAGGATACGTAATTAGCTTCATTGTCTATTGATTTAATGAGGTTTTGAAAGGAGGCCCGTCCAGGCGGCGCGATCGCTCTGAGAGGGGAAACCGAATTATCGCCGTTGTTCAGAACGGAGGCAGTCGAGGGACGCCCTCACAGAGCGAGCTCGGCTTCCGCAAAACCAACACTAGCGGCGCTGAACCAAACCTGGTTTTCCCGTTTCATCAGTTAATGCTAAAGATCAGACGCAACAACAGAGGAAATCGAAATTCAAGTAAATTTTAAATTCTAAATTTATTAGCAAACAGACTGCCGAGATCGTCATGGGATGCTGCTACTTGTTGTTCAAAGCTTTCCACTGAAGCTAACCTTAAGCAAGGACAACAATAGACCAGATGTCTCCGTGTGAAAACCCTTTCATTTTAAGGGTATGTGCACTTGAAATATTGTAACTGGGACATATGGATAAACAATATGAAATATTTATAAGCATTTGTTGATACCGTTTTAATCTGTATTAAACCGGCATCAACAAATGTCCAACCATTACTGAGCAAGGATGCGGTACTGGGCATGTGCAAAAATCACCCTGAAACCTAAAGAAGCGTTCTTTCCACAGACCGCCGTTGTTCAAAACGCCGGAAATGAGCACGCAAGAACTCGACGACACGGGAGCGGGGGGTTCAGGGAGACGGGCTCCGAACCCTCATCTCCCGGCACCCGCGCCAGATGGCGTTACGTAATGAGAACACGGAGCGCGTTTCCGCGGCGAGGAGCGGCGCTCGCCGATCTGCAAGCGGCCTACAACGCCGCGCCGTGACACACTCACAGCCACCAACCAAACAGAGGGAAAAAAGGGGGCGGAGATTCAGACGCCAGGCACGCGTTTTTTCGGCTAGTTACACCCTTCTGTAGTTTCACGAGCCCGTCCTCACCCGCTGATGTAGTACGGGGTTGATGTTGATGTTCAGGGAAACGAATCCAAAATGTCCGGATTCCGGGCCAGTCCCCAGAATGTAGCTTTCAGGCCCGGCTGCCACGCGTGCGTGTGTGTGTGTGTGTGCGTGTGTGTGTGTTTCCACATGAGCAGAACAGAAAGAGCAGCGGGGTCACTCACCAGGGCGGGCCACTGAATCTGCCTGGCCTTGGTCCCCTGGACCTGGGCGCTCTCTTTCCTCTTGGCCCAGACGAGCTGGTGCTCCAGGAGGAAGATCTGGAAGTCTTCGTACACCTTGACCCACTCGCGCTTCTCCCACTCCAGGTCGTCGAACTCCACGTACACCTGCGGGGGACAGAGAGGGCTCTCCGTGAGCGTGAGGTCGCTGTTTTCGGAGTTTCCCTCGGCCGAGGATCTCCAGCTGCGCTGAACAAACACCGGCGCAAGTTTTTCCACATTTCTTTCAGCTGACACTTCCTCTGGGATAAATGACATTTTTCTTCCTTTTCTCAAACAAGCTGTATTTTTAGTGCTGAACCAAAAAAAAAAAAAAAAAGAAACACGCAAGTATTTATTCAAGCCATGTGTGTGCCAAGATTGCAAGGCGGGCCCAGGGTTCTATGGTTTCACCCAGTCCTCCAAGGGGGGGGGGGGCTTGTGGATCAACACAACAGTTTCACCTACATTCCTACAGGAAAGGCCTGGAGTTCTACAGTTTCACCTCTTCCTGCAAGGCAGGCCCGGGGCTCTACAGGTCCACCCACCCCTCCATTCTCACGGACATGAGACTGTAACATTCCCCTCTGGGAATCCCTCAGGAACAGGATGCGTGGGGTCAGCGGTGAGAGGAAGCCTGAGTGTTTCTGTAGCGCTGAACAGCACACCGAGTGCATGCAGCCTGGGTGCTCCTACAGTACCGTACAGCATCCTGCAGAGAGCACGCGTGTCGAATTACCTCAGTGCCATGCAGAACTTCAGAATGGAAATGAGTTCACAAATGTCAAACACTTCAGTTTCACCCCGCAGTCAAACACAAACAAAAACCAAACATAGCTAGGAGAAAAGTGAAGGGGAGCCATTAATGATTAAATCAGGCGGTCAGCACTGAGGAACCAAAGCTAATTTCGCTCATAGATTTCAGACACGAGATAAAAAAAAGTGAACCACCTCAGTAATAGCCGATAATAACCTGCAGACAAATCTGGCTTTGAGGGCTTTTGTTTCTGAAAATATTTTCTCTGAACTTTGACACACTGGAAACAAAAAGCGTGAAGCTCAAGGACGAAAAACACGTAAAAAAACACAAAATATTTTGTCTTTTCAGCGAGGGTAAAGACGATACAATCCGGGGCGGCGTATCTGAAACAGCTTGACACGTTGGGAAGAACGCTGCGGAGGGAACTCGACCCTTGGCCTGTGCCCTTAAATAAGAGATGGAAGTGCCTCGTGTATGAGGCTCAGGTAAGACGCGTGTGGCGGCGTGCCACGGCCAATCCGGGCCGCTCATCTATCGCTAAGCGACCGCCCCGCGAAAGCCACACC